>JAGVVM010003766.1:0-35655 GCA_019149425.1 Psidium friedrichsthalianum
ATTTTGTAAAGCAAATGGAAAAATACCAAAAAGATTTTTAAAAGATGTTCCAAAATGTTGAAATTCAACTTACGAGTTGCTTAATGAATCTTTTACATATAAAGCTTTATTATGTGTATTTTTTCAAATAATATATCTGAAATTAATTTATACTCACAAGAATGAGATAGTTGCAATTTTTTTAAATATTTTAAAAGTTTTTAATGATGCAACTTATACTTTGTTCGGTGTTTATTATCCTACTATGTATTTATTTTTAACAGAATGTATTAATATTATTGGAGTTTTTGAAGAAAATAAAAATAATGAGAAATTAGGTGATACGATTAATACAATGTGAACAAAATGGTTACATTATTATAGGAAAATTCCTATTATTTATTTAGTTACTTTTATTTTTTATCCACGTTGTAAATTAGATGGTTTATGTAATTATTTAAATATGTATTATGAATGTTTACATTTAATTAATATGGTAAATATTAGAAGTATACAAAAAAGGGTTAAAAACATAATAATAAAATTATATAATGAATTTTGTAGGACATGTAATCTAGGTGATGGTGGATGTGGATCTTCTCAATTTGGTGACTTGTAATGTGGGAACACAGATTAAATTAGTAGAGGGTACCAACTTTTGATGCATAGGCAAAAAATGAAAAAGAAGTAATTCTAAAATAAAGATCTATCTAACCATTTTTTTTTATTTTAATGAATCTCAAGACAGCGGAAATTTCACAATGTTGGATTGGTGAAAAAGGCATTCCACCCAATACCTAATTCTTGCTCTGATTACAAAATAAATTTTAGCAACCCCATATTCAACAGTTGTGGTAGAAGAAACATTTAGTGCTGGAAGCAATATTTTGGATGAATAATGTTTAAGATTAACTCCCGAATCAGTGAAGTGTCAAGCTTACGTTAATCATTGGATAAAGGCTTAATATAAACAACAAGAAATAGATTGCAATATTGAAACTGAATTCTTTGATGACAGAGATATTGCCACCACCAATATAGGAATGGGTAGTAACAATTGAGGATGAGATAAGTATGGGATTATTAAAGGTAAGAAAACTATATGGACTTTAATTCTTCTATCTCTAAGAAGATATGTAGGCACTTAATGATAAATCATTAAATTCAAGCCCCTCCACCTCTCTTTTTTTTTCCTACATTTATTTGATAATACATTATTTCATAATTTCATAATTCATCATTTGATAATTTGTTTATAATTTTATTATAAATTCATCACAATTTAATTTTTGAACTCAAAAACCAAAAAAAAAAAAAATCTAAATCGATTCGGAACAACCAGTGGTTTCGAACTGCCGAATCGGATAGGAACTGGCTTGAAACCTCCAATTCTCCCAATTTGAAACTGAAACCGTCGGTTTGTGAACCGGAATCGCGGTTCCGAAACCATAGCCATGCCTAGACAAGAGAGACTTTAGCACATAATCTCCAATGTTCAACTTGTCCAGTAGCTCGGTAGGTATATTTATAGCTGTTCACACATAAATTTTGATTTTTATTTAATCATTTATTTTTCATAAAAATCGAGAGTTTAATTTTAATTCCTACCAAAAATAAATTCAACATTCATATTTAATTTTTGTGAAATTCATGCATTTGCATTAATTTGGACTGATGACGGTAGAAAATGGAACTAAAATTGGCTAGTGGATTGGACCAAATTCCTTGGGAATTTCGGGTAAGGCTTAGGGGAAGTGCTAAATACATAAAAACCTTAGGGCCTAATTTGAGCATAATTAAAAGACTGAATGACAAAACCCATTTAAGTGAAGTTAACCCTAGCTTGCAATGTTATAAATAGACGCATTGCGTTCACGTTTGGGGAGGCCAATTGATTCAGAATGGAAACACCGCCACATTAAATAGGAAGGAGCAATGAAAGGAAAAAGAGGTTTTCTTCTTCCTCCTGCAGGACACGAAAGGACCCAAGAGCTTTTTAGAGAGAAGGCTTTCACCAATAGCACTCTCTTTCTTGGTCAAGGACTGCACTCTCCAAAAAAGAAGTTGTACCAAAGGATTTCAAAAGAAAAGAGTCCCTCAGAGAAGTCAAAGATCAGGGGGGTTATTTTCTTCTTTTACTACTTGCTCGGGTACTGGTGTTGCGTCTCATATTGTTGGTCTGAGCATTGATCAGAAAATCCATGAGGAGCATCCACACGAAAAACGCTCTGCGAGTTTCACGAGTGAGTAGTCCGCAAAATTCTTCTTTGCCGCGAACTGCCATGAGATCCCGATGGTGAGTCAATCTTGACGAGGCCCCTGCAGCGTCCACGATAGTCCCAACGAGTGACGCTCCTCGTGGTGATTGTTCTACGAGACTAAGTATCGCTCTCAAGACACCTCCAATCCGATGACGAGTGGATGTTTTCTCGGTTCAAAGATGAGTCCCTCATCAAAGCCTGCACCATCCACAAAGACCTTGCCGATCCTTGTTGGATATAAACCATATTCATAAATATCGACACTATCCATCAACTACCAAGGTATCGACTCAGTGTCGGTTCAGTGAGGGAGAGTTTTGGAATTTGATTTAAGGGAGAGTTTTATCGATTGTTAATGACTATTGGAGTCTCAAGGCAGATGCACGAATCAAGACTTGTCTTAATTGTAGTGTTGTTTTCAAGAGTCATTATTAGTTAAGTCTTTCAAGGGTATGCTCGTATCTCAATGAGTAGCTAATGGTATATATGTACATTGCATTTGTTCAAGTTTCTAGAGTAGTTCAAAAATCATGTATCAAGCCTATAAATAGTCATCATGTCTTGTAACCATTTTAGTATGGGTGAATCGATTGTGAATACAAAATATTGAAAGGCCATCTTCAATCTCCTCCTCTTCGTGATTATAGTTGAGTTGTGAGTGTTTGTGTGAGCCTCACTTTCAATTTATCCCATCAAATTGGTATCAAAGCTTACAGTTTGTGATAATGGCCTCAACAAGCAATCAGCTTCCTTTTCAATATCCAAGCCTCACCAAAGAAAACTATGGTAATTGGGTTTCTCGAATGAAAGCCATACTCAGTGCCCACAGTGTATGGGATCTTGTCAATAATGGCTATGATGAGTCAGATGAAGAAGTCGTACTGAATCAGACTCAGAGGAATAGTTTGGAGAAGACTTGAACGAAAGATCAACTTGTGTTATCAGTCATCTATCAAGCCTTAGATGATTCTATGTTCGAGAAAGTCTCGAATGCTACCATGTCTAAGGAGGCATGTGAGATCCTTCAAACCACGCACCAAGGAGTAGAGAAAGTGAAAAAGATTCGCCTTCAAACTTTGAGTGGTGAGTTTGAGGTAGTTCGTATGAAATAATCTGAGTCGATTTCTGTTTATTTCACAAGAACTTTACGATTGTGAATTAGACGAAAATGAATGGCGAAGACATTCTTGATGTTCGTGTTTTTGAAAAAATTCTGCAGTCTCTGGATAAGAAATTCGACCACATCGTTGTCTCTATCAAGGAATCTGAAGATCTCGATACCATGACAATCGATGAACTTCTGGGATCTTTGTAAGCTCATGAAGAAAGACTCAAAAGAAACAATTCTAAGCTGATGGAGGAAGTACTTCAAACTTTGTTGACTGTTTGAGATGACGAGAGCCAAGGAAGAAACACTGTACAAACTCAATGGGTCAATCAAGATAGGGATCGAGGTCGCGGTCAAGGCCGTTTCCACGAAAGAAGTCGTGGATGAAGCAGAGGAGATGTCACCAGAAGCAATGCGTGTTACCAGAATCAAAGAAGTACTCGAGGAAGAGGAAAGAACACATATGACTAGTATGATAAATAAAAAATTTGATATTATAATTGTAATAAAGGTGGCCATTATGCTTCTGAGTGTTAGCAGAAAAAAAATATTATTGCGGATGAAAAGGTGAACTTGGTGAATGATGCTGATCAAGTTCTTTTATTGGCATTAAAAGAAAATATAGATGAGAAGAATGATATGTGGTACTTGGACACTGGAGCAAGTAACCACATGTGCGGCCAAAAGGAGATGTTTCCCTAGTTGAATGAGATAGTAAAACGAAAACTTTCATTTGGTGATAATTCCCAAATTCTTGTCGAAGGGAAATGTACGATTATGATTCATTTGCAGAACGGGGCTCGTCAGTTTATTGCTAACGTGTATTATGTGCCGAAAATGTCAAGCAATATTTTGAGCCTGGGACAGGTTCTAGAGAAAGGCTATACAGTGCATATGAAAAGTTTCAGCCTTGCTTTGAGAGATCGCAATAATAAATTGATTGCGAGTGTGAAGATGTCAAAGAACAGGATGTTCACTCTCAACATAAAAAATGAAATGTCTAAGTGTTTTCAAGCATGTGTAGACAATCCTTCATGGTTGTGGCACTTGAGGTTCGGGCATCTCAACTTCGGTGGTCTCAAGTTATTATCTCACTAGAAGATGGTGTATGGTTTACTGAATATTGATCATCTTGATCAACTTTGTGAAGGGTGTGTATTCGGTAAACAGCCTCGAACAAGCTTTCCAAAGGAATCAACTTACCGAGCAAAGATGCCACTAGAGCTGATTCATTCCAATGTATGTAGACCAATCACTCCTCAATCCTACGGTAATCATTGGTACTTTGTTACCTTTATTGATAATTTTACTCGAAGGACATGGGTATATTTTTTAAAAGAAAATTCAGAAGTGTTTATTACTTTTAAGCACTTCAAGAAAATGGTTGAAAAAGAGAGTGGTCATTTTATTAAGTTCTTGAGAACTGATCGTGGAGGTGAATATACTTCCGGTGAATTCAATAAATTCTTTGATTATCATGGCATTCGGCATTTCTTAATGGCACCGTATTCCCCACAACAAAATGGCGTAGCTGAACGAAAAAATAGAGCTATTCTTGATATGGTTCGCAGTATGCTGAAAAGCAAAAATCTTCCGAAGGAGCTTTGGGGTGAAGCTGTCATGTGTGCAGTTTATCTACAAAATCGGTGTCCCATGCAAGGACTCAATGGTGCGACTCCACAAGAAGCATGGAGCGGGAAAAGACCTAGTGTTTCTCACTTGAGAATCTTTGGGAGCATTGCATATGCTCACGTACCCGACCAGAAAAGATTGAAGTTGGAAGAGAAGAGCAAAAAGCTCATTTTTATCGGGTATGATATCTCATCAAAAGCTTACTAATTGTTTGATCATCACACTTTGAAAGTGTATGTAAGCAGAGAAGTGAAATTCAATGAAAAAAGCTTGTGAGAGGACATTCAAAGAGTTGATACAACAATTTGTGATGACTCTATCCAAATGGAGACAGAAGATCACTCATCAATTCCTTCTCCAATATCCTTTCCATCATCATCAACGTCCTTGTCAAATGGTGACGAAGAGCTGCTAGTACCAAAATCAAGGAGACTATCAGAAATTTATGAAGCTACCAATGAGCTTCACCTTGTATGTCTTCTTGCATACTGTGAACCACTTGCTTTTGATGAAGCCGCCAAAGAAGAAAAATGGAGAAAAGCCATGGATGAAGAAATTGAAGCCATCAAGAAAAATCAAACATGGGAACTTACTTATCTTCCAAAGAACAAACTGGCAATCAGTGTTAAGTGGGTGTACAAGACCAAGAAAAACGAGAAAGGAGAGGTTACTCATTATAAGGCCAGGCTCGTCGCAAAGGAGTACAAACAAAAAGCAGGCATCGACTATGATGAGGTATTTGCTCCTGTCATTCCAATGGAAATGATAAGATTAATGCTCTCCATTGTAGCTTAAAACCGGTGGCCAATCTATCAAATGGATATCAAGTTGACATTCTTGAATGGCGTTCTTGAAGATGAAATTTATGTCGAGCAACTCGAGGGGTTTATTGTGAAAGGTCATGAAGACAAAGTGTTGCGGCTAAAGAAAGCTTTGTATGGGCTTAAACAAGCACCAACAACTTGGAATTCTAGAATCGATGCTTATTTCAAGGCGAATGGCTTCATACAATGTCCGTACGAACATGCACTTTACTTGAAGCAAGAAAAGGGTGATGTTTTATTGGCATGTTTATATGTCAATGATCTTGTCTTTACAGGAAATAATTTTGCATTGATCGAAAATTTTAAAGCATCGATGGTGAAAGAATTCGAGATGACCGATAATGGTCTAATAAGTTATTTTTTCGGCATTGAAGTAAAGCAAAGTGGAGATGGGATTTTTATTTCCCAAAAAGGATATGCTGAAAATATCCTTGAAAAATTCAACATGAAGAATTGTGCGTCGGTTATTACACCGATGGAAAGCGATGCCAAACTTTCGAAGTTCGATGAAGGTGCTGATGTTGATTCGACATATTATAGAAGCTTGATTGGAAGCTTAAGGTATTTAACTTGTACTAGGCTAGATATTCTACAGTGTCGGAATTGTAAGTCGATATATGGAAAAACCGAAGGTACCTCATCTTAAAGTAGCAAAGAGGATAATTCGATACATCAAAGGTACTATCTCTCTTGGCTTACATTATTATCAATCTGAATCATTTAAGCTTAGAGGTTATTCAAATAGTGATTATGGTGGAGATGTCGATGATTGGAAAAGCACTACGGGCTTTGTATTTTTTCTGGATGAAACTGCTTTTACATGGTCGTTGAAGAAGCAACCCGGTGTTACTCTATCAACGTGCGAAGCTGAATGTGTAGCTGCATCGTCATGTATTTGTCATGCAATCTGGCTAAGAAAACTGCTCAAAGAAATCCATATGGAGCAGAAGAATGCGATGAAGATTTTTGTTGATAATGTTTCAGCCATTGCCTTGGCGAAAAATCCAGTTTTTCGTGAAAGGAGCAAATATATCGATGTTTGGTATCATTTTATTTGGGAACAAGTCAGAGACAAAGAAATCAAAGTAACGCATGTGAAGACAGGAGATCAAGTTGCCAATATCTTTACGAAACCTCTCAAGATCGATGTGTTTCAAAAATTCAGAAGTTTACTTAGAATGATAGGTGGAAGAGAATTTGGTTTAAGGGAGAGTTTTATTGGATATAAACCAAATTCATAAATATTGACACTATCGACCAACTACTAAGGTATCGACTCAGCGTCGATTTAGTGAGGGAGAGTTTTGGAATTTGATTTAAGGGAGAGTTTTATGGTTGTCAATGACTGTTGGAGTCCTAATACAGATGCATGAACCAAGACTTGTCTTAGGCTCTATTTGTTCCACGAAAAACAGCTTCCTGGAAAATGTTTTTCGGATTTTCCGGCGTTTGGAGGGCGAAAAATAGGCTAATCTTGAAAAATATTTTTCTCCTATGAAAAAATTTCTTTGAAAAGTGTGAAAATGTTTTCCTCATTTTGAAAAGATGAAAACATTTTCCACATCTTTTCTTCCTTATTTCTTTCACACTTTTTTCTTTTGTCGTTCTTCCTCTGCCCGTGGCCGCCCGACGTCGGTCGGCAGCCGCCGCCCCCTGCTGCCACCGTTGTTGCCCCCCGCCGCCGCCCCCGCACCCCTTGCCACTAGCTAGTCACCATTGCTGCCACTCGCCCGTTGTCGCAGCCGACTGCCGCCCCTCGCCCACCCGTCGGCCGCCCCCACTCGCCGGCCGTTGGTCGCCCCCGTCGCCGATCGCCGAAAATCAATTCCTTGATAAATGACGAAAATTATTTTCCAGTTCATTTTTAAATATTAACCAAACACCGGAAAATATTATTATTTTCTTGGAAAATGACTTCCTAAAAACTAATTTTCGAAAGTACCACATTTTCCGTGAAACAAACGGAGCCTTAATTGTAGTGTTGTTTTCAAGAGTCATTATTAGTTAAGTCTTTCAAATAGTCTATTCGTATCTCAATAAGTAGCTAATGGCATATATGCACATTGCATCTGTTCGAGTTTCTAGAGTAGTTCAAGAGTCATGTATCAAGCCTATAAATCTTGTAACCATTTCAGTATGGGTGAATCGATTGTGAATACAGAATGTTGAAAGGCCATCTTCAATCTCCTCCTCCTTCGTGATTAGAGTTGAGTTGTGAGCGTTTGTGTGAGCCACACTTTCAATTTATCCTATCAATCCTACCTCCATTGAGCTTATACTGCTACATCTTCAGTGACAAAGATTTGCAAGAGCATTCCCCAACGAAAAAAGTATTTGCCTTTGCCGACTTTTCGTGCAGGATGCTTGGTGAACTTCTAGTAGCCAACCAACGAGTTTCTCAAACGGGACGTGGCTATTACGTGTACTACTAGTCTGTCGCCACATTTCCTTTGCCTATGACCATGACCACAAGCAATCCATCATCTAGTGGCCACCGCCTGGCTGCTCTCCTCGGTCTAGTGGTCAGCGGATTTCAACTTGCTGGTAGCCACCGAGTTCATTATTCAGTCCAATCCGTAAGCCTCCGAGGATGCTCGATTCACAATCCATCGAAATCTGTTCAAAATTTGGACAATATCCAAATTAGGTAACAAATCCTATCTTTAGGATATTTGCAATATCTGTTACTTAATTTGAATATTTGGATCCTGGGCATATCTAGTAGATATTGTGCCTATCTCTAGAATATTTTGCATCACGTGTTTCTAAAATTTGAATCCGTTCAAATCCTGAACATATCTTTTAGTATATATCTTATCTTGAAGAATGATTTGCAATATTCGAAAGATTTGATCCTTTATAGATAGGGCGAACCCTTTAAAATCCGGTTCCTATCTTTTGAATTAGCCGATTTCTTTTTTATATACTAGAGTTTCATGTCATTTTTTAATTCAAATACTTTTATAATTTACCTTGAGTATACTACATGCTCCATGTGCCTTAGTCCCTCGAAATATGTGCATTAAAGATGATTATCCGACTTCACCTCCGAAGTATGATCTCATCCATACATTGAAATTATTCGTCACATCCCATAACTTTGGGATAGGATCAACAAAATTTCACAAAATCAAAGTTTACTATCCAACCCATAACATTAGGGTACGAATTTATTCCGATATTACATTCACCATTTGACCCCACCCTTAGGGTACGATATGAATAAAATTCCCTTTGAGACCCTAAAATTTTGGGTACGAAGCGAATTTATCAAAAAATCAGATTATAAGTTGCGTTATACTCAAGATTTATTATACTTTTATTTGAATCTTATTTTTTTAGAAAAATCATATAAAAGAACATCAAATCATGGTCTGAAATGGAATTAAATGTCAAGATACCTTTTAATATAGAATTAGACTTTGAGTAATCAATTTCTTAATTTATATTAATTGTTATCAATCTTCAGACCATCTCTTATTTTTTTTCCTTTTATTTAATCCAAAAATTCATAATATATATATGTATAAATGTCATCTATGTGCATTTCATGTAGTATAGTTCATGCACACTTTCCATGTCATTCGTGCATATTTCTATGTCATTCGTGCATACTTCAACATCATCCATGCATTTTCATATCATTTAAAACACAGTCTTAATTTTGCTAGTTCAATTTGTATGTCATTTAGGTTAGAACAAATCTCAATTTTTATATGTCTTGGTCGCACATCATTGCCCGTCATTTATGCTATGTCTTGTTGTTTAATTAAATCATGTCGCATGTCATATAGGTTAGTTTTATATTGCATGTCATCTAAAATAGGAATCATATTTTATGCGCATAAAAAAATATTCTATTTTTCCAAAGTCATCATGCAAGTCATTTAATTTAGAATGTTGGTCAAAACATCATGTAATTATGTTTGCATTCTTATAGTAATAGTTGCACTCATTAAATCAAGAAAACCCCCAGATATAATTGCATCTTGATTTTCAAGTTGAGCCAATTGAATTTGCCAATTCAAGAAAATTTTCATAAGAATGGTACTGAAATGGCGTTAATAGATTAGTTAACGCAATCAAGCCCCCAAATCTAAATGTCTGGTTTGCAGAAAATAAAGTATTTTCCCGATACTTTATTTAGATATCTAATCTACCTATAAAAAAAATTAGTGGTGACTCCAAAATTGAAAATCTTTTGATAAAGAATCATGCAAACCTAAGTTGCGAATTGGTAGAGTTTGAAAGAGCTCGGACTCGGTTAGTTAATTTATTTAATTAATTTGATAATCCATTAATTTGAAATTTCTGAATTTTAGGTCCCAACAATAACTATATTTCCCTGAATCTTCACTATCTTTCACATTGCTAGGCAAGATTCATGGGAAGATAGTGAAGATTCAGGAATAGATCATTACCTTGGGAACTTGGCTAGACTTCTACTTTCATCGTTGGCTACAGCCATTGTAAGAGAGTAGGGAGAGAAATCCTAATGACAGACTCGACTCGATTTGAATGTCAAAAATGGATTTACCGAAATCCCAAGGGCGTCCCATTTTATAGGGTTAAATGGGAAATTTCTTAAATAATAGGGCAAAAAAAATTAATAATATTTTGATTACATATTATGTCAATAAGGATATTTTTCTTGTATATCTTTTGGTCATTTAGTCTTAATTAAGGGCTCAGCCACAGTGACAAAAAGGTCAATTATTGAGGCTGGAGAAGTGAAATTTATTTAACCATCAAGACTCTCCTTCAATTCGTTTTATGATTTATTGTTTAAACTCATTTTGGTTGTTCTTGTACCTCTGGAGTAGGAGGAAGAGGGGAGACGAGAGAGACTTTAGCACATAATCTCCAATGTTCAGCTTGTCTAGCAATTCGGTAGGTATTTTTATAACTATCTTTTCCTGAATCTTCACTATCTTTCACATTGCGGGGCAAGATTTAGGGGAAGATAGTGAAGATTCAAGAATAGATCATTACCTTGGGAAGCTTGGCTAGATTTCCACTTGGGCGGCCATTGTAAAAGAGTAGGGAGAGAAACCCTAATGACGGGCTGGACTCCATTTGAATGTTGGGTTTATCAAAATCCCAAGGACAGACCTTCTTATAGGGTTAAATGGGAAATTTCTTAAATAATAGGCCGTCAATAAGCGGCCAATTGACAATAGAAAGAGGTCAATTCTTGGGAGAAGATTTAACCCTAATGACGGGCTGGAGCTTATCCATCGATAGGTGAATGTGAAGAGTAGGGATTCAAGAATATCATTAAAGCTCCCCAAGGCAGCATTGTTCGATTTGAATGTAAAGGAGTTTAAATGGGCAAGAGTTTCTTAAATAATAGGGCGAAAATAATAATAATAATATTTTGTCAATAAGGATTTATTATTATTATTTTTTGGGTCATTTTAGTCTTAATTAAGGGCCCAACCATAGTGACAAGGACATTTTTATAAAGGGCATTTTCTCGATATTCTCTTCGTCTTCTTCCTTATTTTCTCTCATTTTCTTTTTCTTCCTCCGCTCTCCCGTCACATCATAGTCAGGGTCAGTGTCGACGATGGTGTGGAGAAGCTGCTCTATGGCTACGATATCATCATCACCCGGGCTGTGGTACTGCGAAAGCGAGCTGGGTCGGGAGGAATCGAGGAGCGCCAAGCTAAAGACGCTGGCGAGGCTATTTGAAAGGAGGCATGTCGAGAATCTGAAGCAGTCTCGACGAGCTGGTGGGATGACACACGGTTGACGAGCGTGCGGCTTGATACGACAGCAACGAACCACGACGTCTGATAATCGGCTTCAATTTAAGAACACCGTGTATTGGTAAGATCGGTTGGACTCTAATTTTGACACATTGCTCCAAATTATCTCGTTCTCGTGACTCATCTTCAACCATGAGCCTTACCGCATCCTTCTGTGTTTGCCAAAACAGAGTTCTAAATCCCGCGGAGAGTGGACTTCGTGCTTTTGTGGACGTGCGTGATTTGGCCAAAGCTATCTCGCTAGCATATGAGATGGCCTTAGGGAGAGGGAAAGATATTTGTATTCTGTACAAGAAAATTTCTTTGACATCCATGAACACTCGGATAAATAAGACATGCTTCTCATGGCGCCGAGTCATGAGATGACTTATACAAAAAGGATATCGCGGATACACTCATCAAATAATTCAATACAAGGATGTTGCAAATCGAATCAACTAGGGGTGTCAAATCCGAATTGAAAAACTGAATCAAAATCGAACCAAATCGAACTGAAAATTTAGTGCATTTTGATTTTGTTCAATTTTCGATTCACGTAATGAAAATAACTATTCTAATTTTTTTTTTCCAGTTCAGTTAACCAAATCACATTTAAAATCTCCAAAATAACGTTTCTTATTTTATTTTTTAGTTTTCCTTTTTCTTTCTTTTCTTCACTTTTTTTTTAAATTTTTTGGGGCTGAGGGACACAGAGCCCTTGATTGCCCTAGGCGAGGGGTCATGGCCCCTCGCAAACAACTCTAGATTTGGCTTTGGCAAGGGCCACAACGCCCTCACCCAAGATTTTCGACCTTCAACCCCAAAAAAGAAAAAAAAGAAAAGAAAAAACTAAAAAAACGAAAAATTGAACCGAATTAGATTTTTGATGTAGGGCGAGATTTGGTTCAGTTTATGCTTTCACCCTAATGATTCAATTTGGTTTGATTTTTCAAAAATCAAAAATCGAACCAAACTGAACCATTATCACTCTTACAATGAACTGTTCTCACAATGTGCGATACAAAAAATTTGAAGATCCAGTAATATGGATAACTCTCTTTTCAAAATTGTAAGTACACATAACACAAAAACAGTTAGTATTATCAAAATCACATATCTTCTTAATAATTGTTTAGTTAATGTCTCCTAGAAAAATAAGTGACCATTCGAATATCAATATTGGCAATAGTATTTCATTTGATACGATTTTGAAATTGTATTTTTCCATTGATAATATGTCAAGAATCATTTTAACTATTGCTATTACGGTGTACGTTAGTTCTTTGGAAATCATGAAATGCACTTGTATTTCAATTTGGTTTAATTGAATGAGTTTTTTTTTTGTGATTTTCCTCAGTTAATTTTTTTAGGAAATTCAACATTTTTCAAGTTTAGTTCACAAAATTTAATTTCAAAAGACCGGGTACAGGTGCCTCCCTTGTTATATCTATGTAACCATCAACATCATCAATATCAATATCAACATCACCTTTATTTTAAATCAGTTGGGGTCGGTAGTCGATGAACCGAAGAGAAAAGCATAAAATATACTAAAATAAAAGTAAAAACATGTATTATTAAAAAAAAAAAAAAATGGCTAAACAGGGCAATCTGAAACATAGAAAATTTTTCATTTACAATGTGAATAGCTTTCCTCCACTTCGTTCTAAGACAAATCATATGCCGATCTATTTTTCACTCCAATAAATCTCGTTTTACTACCTCCCCCAAAGTAAGTTTCGGTCGACCTCTTCCTTTCTTCATGTCATGTTTGCGGTAATAAACTTCTGTTCTTACCAAGACATTTAGGGATCTACGAAAAATATGTCCAAGCCATCTCAATCTATATTCTCTCATCTTCTCTGCTACCGGTACTATTCTAACCGTTTGTCAATATCGTTCTTTTCTTATCCATCCTTATGTGACCACATATTCACCTTAACATTCTTATTTTTGCTACCCCTATTTTATGCTCATGTTGCTTCTGTAACATTTAGCTCCATATAGCATTGCAGGTCTTATTATTATTTTATAAAATTTTCCTTTTAGCCTAAGAGGGATTTTGCGATTACACAAAAACCTTGATGCACTGTGCCATTTCATTCAACCTGCTCTAATTTTATGGCTGACATCGTCATCAATCTCTCCTTTTTTTTGCAAAATTGATCTCAAATATTTGAAAACATCTTTCTTAGGTACCTTCTATCTAAGCATGTCCACGGATTTTTTTATCTCCTTCTTTTGTCACGGCGAACTCACATTTCATATATTTTGTCTTACTCCGACTTAACGTAAATCCTTTAGACTCTAATGTATTTCTCCATGATTCTAATTTAGCACCAACCCTGGCCCTGATCTCATCAATAAATATAATATCATCTGCGAATAGCATACACCACGGCACCTCATCTTAGTTACCTTTTGTTAGCTCATCTATAACTAGTGTAAAACGATAAGGACTCAAAACCAAACCTTGGTGTAAATCTATTGTGATTGAAAAATAACTTGATGTGCCATTACAGGCCTTCACACATGTGGTCATACCGTCATACATATACTTAATTGTCTCTACATACTTTAAGGATAATTTTTTCTTTTTAAGAACCCACCACAAAACTTTCCTTGAAACCCTATCATATGCTTTCTCGATATCTCTCCATCAACTATCGTATTAAAAAGATAGCCTCCATGTTAGATCATCCTGGCATCAATCTAAATTGATTTACAGAAATCTTGGTTTCTATTCTAAAAAAATGTTCAATAACTTTTTCCGCAGTTTCATTGTATGGCTCATAAGCTAATGCAACGCTTAAAATGTCTTCACCACCCTTATTTCTAGTCTCATAGCCAAAACCTCTATGAACTCTGTCAAAATCTTCACTATTTTGACAAACATGTCCATTAATATCTCTTCCTATCAATATCTTCTCCTTACATGGTATTTGTCGCGACCTAAAAATTTCGATCGGTGAAAAATTTTCAGGTTAACAGATTATCAGGTTAATTAGATTAACTAACCTAATACGGACTCTCCCAAGCCCTACCGAATCGCAACTTGATTTTTTTTATCACATGATTTTAGAATTTGGAGTCACCACTAATCATTTTTTGGTAGGTTGATTAGAAACCTAAGTAAATTAACGGGAGAACTAAATTACTTCTACGAACCAGATATTATGAGTTCGGGGACTTGGTTACACTAGTTAATTAAAACTAATGCCCTTTCGGTATCTTAATTCCATGGATATCCTAATTTTGGCAACTTAGGCTTGGCTTACTCCTAAAGCTCTAGTGAGGTGTTCTCTTTTTGTATTTTCACTTTTTAGATGGAATGCATGGATGGTAATGGATGCATGGATAAGCAAAACGTGAATAGGCAAATATAGATACGCGAATTTATATATGAGAACGTGGACATGCGAGCATAGATATACAAATATGACATGCAAACGTGAACATATGTTACATGTGAACGTGGACACACAAATACGGCTTAGGAACATGGACATGAGGATGCGACATACGAATAAATCATCAAAAGTAGGATTGGCCAGTCGAAATGGCCCGTTTCCTAATTTTTTGGGATTTTTCTGAATTTCCTGAAAATTTTCAAGACAATTTACTTATGAGGGAAGAATCATCATTTTTGAAAAGATTAGAAAGGGAAATCAACAAAAATAGGATTGACCAGTCGAAATGGCCCGTTTCCTAGTTTTTGAGATTTTTCTTTGAAATTTTTTTTTTATTTTGCATGAATATGCATGAATTAATAACGATACGGATACGTATGCGGCATGCCAAAGGATGCATGAATTATACTATATGAAATGCACATGAATGACATTTTTTTTTGTATTTTCGAATGCTTAGGCTTCCTATTCTGGGGTTTAATGGTGCACAAATTAAATTGCAGAAAGCAAAGGCAGTAAATAAAGAACCTCCAACGGTGGGTCGGTCTTCCCATTCTGGGGTTGATCGTGTATAAATTAAATTGCAGAAAATAAAGGCAGTAAATAAAGAACCTCCAACGGGTGGGTCGACCTTTCCATTTTGGGGTTTGATGGTGCAAAAATTAAAATATAAGAGATGGAATACAAGAGATCTTTACACCACCAAGTATAGGCAGAATCTACCGCAATTTAGGATTCGGATCTTTTAAGCGAAAATGCAGAAAATTGCAATACAAATACGACATGTGAATATGACACGGTATAATCGAAATTAAATCAATCCATTGAGATAGCAACATTCTTGAAGATTTTAATGGTTAGGATCGTTACCTGATTTGACGGATTTGATTGCTGAATTCGAACCTCGTGTCACCTTATGGATTAAGATTGCGGCTCGAACGACGGGATGAACTCGTGACTTGTGTTGATCGGTAGAGAAATTAATGATGGCAACAACTAGATTTAAACTCCCACCATTTTCAAGACTCTCTTTTGGAAAAGAATTCTCTCTCTTTTTTGTTTTTTTCTCTCTAATTTTTCTTCAATCTCACAAAATCCTCTTAAACATTTCAAATTTTCTCTCCAAAAAAATGCTCTCCTCCAAGCTCTCTTCTTCCTCCTTTTATAACCCACTCATTTATCTCCAATTCTAATTTCTCCACTAACTCTTCTTTATCTTCATGTTCCGTTCTCCATATCTATCTTCCATTCTAATTTCTCCACTAACTCTTCTTCATCTCCATCTTCCCTTCTCTATTTTCATCTTATTTTTTCCATCTATTCTTCTCCATCTTCCCTTCTCTATTTTAATTTCTCCACTAACTCTTCTTTTAGTTATTTACAAAATAATCCCTCAAGTGTTAGGTATTTACACTCTAATCCTTGAGATTTTATGCAAAATTCAACTAAGGCCCTTTTACAAAATTGAGTCATTCTAGGTATATTGGGCCAAGATGAAAATTTACACTATTAGAAGATAATGTCACAACTCTTAAAAGTGAAAAATAAAATAAAATGACTTGAATTGAATTTTTTTAGTGCTGATTCGAAATTATACTCGTGAAGGAACATATGACCCCAAATTGTATTTTTTTGAATTTGTGATGGCCAACATGAAAAGGGAATTAAAAGGAAAATATTGACTATTTTGTGTATTTTTGTGGCCTCAAATGTTATTTTTCCTGAATTTTTAAGTATTTTTTATTTTTAAAAAAAATTAAAAAATACGAAAATATGAAAAATCACTTTTTGTTCAAAATTGGTTCCTTGGACTTTACCAAGGTTTCCAAAGTTGATTTTGTAATTTTCTCATTTTTTCTTGATTTTTTTATGAATTTTTGAAAATGAAAATGCTGAAAAATACTGAAAATATGAAAAATTATTTTTTTGGTCAAAATTGGCTCCCTAAGCTTGGCCAAGGTCCCCAAAGTTGATTTTTTTATTTTATGAATTTTATGAATTTTCTATCAATTTTAAAAATGTGATTAAAAATCAGGGGTCAACAGTATCCCTCTTAAAATCTCCTCCAGATCTTCCCAAATCTGCTCTTATCAGCTACTGACGTCCAACTTGAGGGACATACCCACTAAGGATGTTTAAAATTAAATCTCCTACTACTAGCTTAATCAAGATAATCCTATAACTTGATCTTTTAACATCAACAACTTTATCCTTGAAACTTTTATCGATCAAAATCCCAACTCTATTTAACAATAAAAGAATTGAATTATTTTGGATTAATACCATGAAAATTAAAGAAGGATAAATTTGTCACGTTGTACCAATTTGAGGTCTGTGGTGGTCAAAATAATTAGTTGTGGTTAATTTATCATAAATGTACAAGTTTGAGGTTTTTGGTGATCAAAAAAATAATTTGAGATAAATTTGTCAAAGGTGTACCACTTGGAATTTTTTGTGATTAAAAAATAGTTTGGAGTTAATTTAACACAAATATACTAGTTTGGGATTTTCTTGATATTAAGGGTTGAATTTTTATGGAGCTAATTTATTGTCTGAATACGGGCCGGGATGGCCCAAATCCTTGCTAGAACGCGCGTGTTCTCGCAGCCAACCATACCGTGATATTGCCTGCCTTCCTGCTGCAAAACGATCTGCGAAGAACCGTTGTTTCAAAGGCCAAAACCTCTCAAAACTCTCAATAGAGCTCCCTGCGCTTCACTCATTTCCGACAGTTTGATTCTTTATCTCGATGATTTAATTCGTACACATACCTCTCTTTGATGGCTCTCGTCCCTCCCCGTCAATTCTGCCCATCAACGTTTCATGGGAACCGCTTCAATTTCTTCAGGTATGATTCTCCAACTCATCGCAAGACCCACTCTCTGTGTGCGACGAAGTTTAATGTTATTTCTCTTGTGTCCTTTGAACACAACCCTTGTAGGAAATCGAGCAGTTCAGCTCCTGCTAGAGGCAAGCCCGTTTCTTTATTTAATCCCAGCTTAAGCTTTAGTAGCAGCAACAGTTGGTTAGATAAATGGAAGGAACCCAACAAGCAAAACAGCCCCAAATTGCCTCAAGCTGTGATGAATTACAGAAATAGTGGTGACACTGGCGGCAGCAGCGGGGGTTCCACAATGCAGAGGATTGTGGAGAAATTGAAGAAATTTGGTTACATGGACGATGGTTATGAGAGGAGAGAGAGACCGCCAGAAAGAGTAGTGGAGAAAGGATCTGTGGAGGATATCTTTTATGTGGAGGAAGGATTGCTGCCGAACACACGAGGCGGGTTTTCGGCAGAGTTGAGAATCGGGGAAGCAAATGAGATGGGGGAGACCGGTGGAGCGAGGTTTCCATGGGAGAAGCGGAAAGGGAAGGGAGAGGACAGGGAGTGGTCGGCGACGAGTAAGAGCAAGACCTCAGTGGCGGAATTGACACTTCCAGAGCCAGAGCTTAGGAGGTTGAGGAACCTGACTTTTCAGATGAAGAGCAAGATGAGGATTGGTGGAGGTGGTGTTACGCAGGCAGTCGTCGACACGATTCAGGAGAGGTGGAAGACCTCGGAGATCGTGAGGCTGAAAATTGAGGGTGCAGCTGCGCTTAACATGAAGAGGACGCATGAGATATTGGAGGTTTGCTTCTTGCATACATGTATTGGTTTCTCAAGTTTTGTATCATTTGCTTCCTGTTCAAAACAATAAATCTGTAGTTAAGGTAATACGCAAAGGTCTGTCAGACTTTTACTGATGTTGAATTGTCATGTCTCTTCAATTGAGGTGGTGGTCTTCTTGTTTGATGTTCATCAAGGCAGCTGAGATTGATATGGGACCTTTACGTGATTTCTGTTTTAGCTTCATAGACTACATTCAGCTATTATTTTCCCTTTAAGCGAGAGATACACAACCTATGTTTTGATTGTCGGACTTGCTCTAAAGAGATTCAAGAGGATTGCGAGTTTTCATTGTTCAGCTATTTAGGACTCGAACTTTAGCATGGTTTAGATGGGTTTCAGCTACCCACAATTGGACAGTGCTCAGAGTATGTCTTTTGATCACGTGCATTTGGCCCAAGCTCTGGTCAGTAATCAGATAAAGCTATGATCACCTTTCATATAACCATTAAGATAAAACTCGCCTTTTGTTATTTAAATTTTTTAGTTTAATTAACATGTTAGTAAGAAACTGGAAGCATGGCATGAAGGTAAAGGGCCGGTCCTTGTCGATAATTATTTTTCACCATCTCATATTAGACCTATATGATCATTAAAACCTGGAAATGGAGTATGTACATTTTAGCTTGTTCTCTCTATCCAGAATGCTTCTAGGCACTGAGGGTGTTTAGTAATATCTTTTAATTTTGACACTTTCTAACCATGCAAAAGCCAACTGATTAATGATACTATTAAAGCGTATAGAAGTATTATTATCTGTTAATGACGCTTCTATGCACTTGTCCAGAGGAAAACTGGTGGTCTAGTGGTTTGGAGGTCTGGAACGTCCATTTCGGTGTACAGGGGTGTGAGCTACAGAGACCCTTTGGTGCAACTGAATAAACGAATGTATGTAAAAGAAGGAAGCTCAGCTACTTCATCAGCACCTGCTGATACCGTTAGTAGGGAGCCTTCCCAATACAGAGGTGGCGAGGATGCGCAGGCATCTGATATTGCATCTGAGAATAAGAACACAGAGTCAACGCCAGAAGTTGAATATGAGCATGAAATGGATGAATTGCTAGATAGCCTGGGTCCCAGGTATAGAGACTGGCCAGGATGTGAGCCCTTGCCTGTGGATGCAGACATGTTGCCTGGAACTGTTCCTGGTTATCAACCTCCTTTCAGAATCCTTCCTATGGAGTACGAGCAACGCTTAGCCAAAAGGAGGCAACGGCTTTGAGAAGGCTTGCTAGAGTTCTTCCTCCACATTTTGCTTTAGGTATGCAATGTCATCGTCTTACTTGGTTGGCTCTCATAGTGGCATTCTCATTGTTCTTGTGTTCTCTCGTATCCAGGAAGAAGCAGGCAGCTCCAAGGTTTGGCTGTGGCCATGATCAAGCTATGGGAAGAAAGTTCAATTGCGAAGATTGCCCTTAAACGTGGTGTACAGCTTACCACTAGTGAGAGGATGGCGGAAGATCTTAAGGTAATTGCTCCAGGCAACTTGCCCAAACCATTAAGTACTATTTTCGTTGTTTGTTTTTATCTGATGGTTTGCTCTATTAATGTCTCGGCTAATCTGGACCTTAAAAACTATGGTTGTCCATAGAATTGTGGTAAAATCTTATTGCGTGTTTTTCTTCTCATGACGGCATTTTTCACTTGAGTTTACTGAAATTATTTTATGCCAATCAAGACAGTTCATAATGAACTTATGAGTTCATTTTCTGATTGCATTGACCTGCATTGTCATGCCTTTTTCATGAGTGGTAGAAAAGTGTGGTTTAAGTCAAGCTTTTTGATACAGAAATTGACGGGGGAGTACTGCTTTCGAGAAACAAGGACTTCTTGGTCTTCTATCGAGGTAAAAATTTTCTCTCGCCAGAAGTGACTGAAGCATTATTGGAGAGGGAAAGACTAGCAAAGTCCCTTCAAGATGAGGAGGAGCAGGCTCGCTTGAGGCGTCAGCCTTGGTTGTTCCAACCAATCATATGTATGAGCTGCCTGGAAGTACTGGTACGCTTATGGAGACTCTTGATGCCAGTAAAAAGTGGGGAAAGAAGTTGGATGGACAGCACAAAGAAATAGTAATGAGGGAAGCAGAAATAACAAGGCATGCAAGCCTCGTCAGGAAGCTTGAAAGAAAGCTCAATTTTGTGAGTAATCTCATTTCTTATACAGCATTTCTCTTTGCTTTGAGAGCATAAATGGCCTCCTCCTGTGAATAATTGTTGTTAAAACCAAGCAACTTTGGTTCTGGTGAAAGCACAACTATTGTAGATGGGTCACTCGTGATTAATGTCGTGCTTGGAAATTCCATTTCGTTTCTGCCGAAAAGACATCGTTCAGCAGTATTGATCAAATAAATAAGATATTGATGCGTAGTTACATTCAGTATTGAAGTGTGTAATTTTTATCTTAATATGCTGAAAGCATCAGCGACATAGCGTTGGTACCAAATGTGCTATATGCTTACAACCTAAATTTGAATAAATCTCCTAGGCTGAGAAAAGGCTATTTCGAGCCGAAAGAGCTTTGTCAAAGGTTGAGGAGTTCCTGAAACCGGCAGAACGGAGAGCAGACCCAGAAAGCATATCTGATGAAGAGAGATTCATGTTCCGCAAGCTTGGCTTAAGGATGAAAGCATTTTTGCTTCTTGGTAAAAGCTCTTGACATTAACCGTCACGTATTTAAACCCAGGAGACTAATATTGCTGACTGATCTCTTTCTTCCAGGAAGACGGGGAGTTTTTGATGGTACAGTGGAGAACATGCACTTGCATTGGAAGTATCGAGAGCTGGTGAAGATCATGGTGAAGGCAAAGACCTTTGACCATGTTAAGAAAATAGCTTTGGCTCTCGAAGCCGAGAGTGGTGGGGTCTTGGTTTCTGTAGACAAAGTCTCCAAAGGGTACGCCATTGTGGTGTTTCGCGGAAAGGATTATAAGCGGCCTTCCACCTTGAGGCCAAAGAATCTTTTAACGAAGAGGAAAGCTCTGGCTCGTTCTATTGAGCTTCAAAGACGTGAGGTACGGCTATACAATTGCATCTATTTTCACCAAAATTCTTCATTTTCTGGTATTAAATTTGTAGGTCCACGCATATTTCACCTTGTTTGATGTGCATGTTTGCATGTATCTGTGCTGATGCTTGTGGTCTGCTCCAAAACTATGTTCCCATCTTTGTCGTGTTCCAGATATTAAAACAGAGGGCACTTGTGCGTATGCTAATTGGTATGTTTGAGTTTGGCTGGTAATTTCCGCAGTCTTGTTCTGGAAACATATTTCTGAATATTGTGAAAGCACAGTGGCATGGGTCACTTGTTGACGACCTGATGGCTGTCTAGATTTGTTGAAGTTTCATGGTTTCTGGATTTAAATGCTGAAAGCACCTAGATTGACACTGGCACACGATATCTGTTATACATTCCAGTGCATTCTGGCATTTCTATTCATGTGATGTTGTCAATTTTTGGGAGGGAACGATGAACAGCACAGAAATTTCTGATGGTACTTAAGACTTCTCTATTCACGAGTTGGCAATTTTTTTCTGGAAGTATTTTGATAGTTCAAACGCTCAGAGATCTTTGCTGAAATAGTTTTTTTGTTTCGTTGAAACAGGCACTCCAAAATCACGTGACTAATCTGCAGAAAAAGGTGGAGCAACTTCAATCTGAAATAGTAAGGGCCCCGTTACTTCTTGAATTTGTCCATTCTGTTCCAGCTGTCTATTACTTAAGGCCACCGTTAAAACCACCTGCATATTCATAGGAACAAATGGACCACATGAAAGATAAAGGCGACGACGCTTTTTATGACAGATTAGATTCTACTTACCCCAGTGATGAGGAGAACAGTGAGGTACACCTTGGCTCGTCTTATCTTGCTTTTGCTTATGTCTACTTTAAACTAGGTTCCAAGGTACCTGCTTCATTTTGTGTCATCTGTTTCTGATCCTTCTAAATAGGAGGAAGGAGATGAGGCATATCTGGGGATGCATAACAGCAGAAATGATGGTGAAGATGAACACAGCAATCTGAGTCATGAACTGCTCTCAGAAGCAGGATTTTCAGATAATGAAGAAAATGAGGAGGCTGAATCAGATTCAGAAGACCTGACTGCACGTGCTTATGCAGTGTCGAGCACCACTGAGCATGCCCCCGATCATGATGAAATTGGTTATAGTTTGTCCTAGTTGCAGAACTGTGCAGAAAAATGAACTTCAAGCGTTTCCGGCATAACATCAAATGCTTGGATGAGCTTATAGCTTAAGCTTGCACGAAAACGGTGGAAGCGTGCGCTGGTGGGTATAGTTTCGCAGGTGTAAGATACCTTCTCCATCTCACGTACGGAAGGCGTGGGGTTGAACATAGTAGGTTTTATAGAGGCTGACCATTGTTCGACAATTTTATTAGAGGAGGCATTGCCTTTTCCAGCACGTTGTCACGCTTGCTATAGTGCGGCCGAAACGAAAGGGAACCCTACAGTCGGAAGTCCAAACGCGACGGGCATCTAAAGTTCTCGGCGAGATCATGACACATTTTCGGATGATAGTTTCTGTATTTTTCTTCTTTTTCCATTTTGTTGTCACCATCTTGAAAAATATTGCCAATGATATCAACAATCAGTGGATCCAAATGGGGCTTATATGTATCTGCTTTGGGTCATCGTCTATCGAAGGATGTGTTCTGTATCTCCTGTTGACTTTGCTTCCAAGCTTTGACTGAACTTTTGGTCAAGCTCCCGCAATAAGCAGAGGATTAAGGTCAAAAAAATTAATTATCTTAATTGCCAAGTGATAAACAAATGTTCAGCTATCAAATATTCAGTTTGATCCATATAAATATAAAGGGTCGAAAGGTTTTAGACCTACAATTCCCGCAAGGTTTTCGACGTCCTCAGGATTTCGACTTTAGAATTTCACAATTTTTGGAAAACACTCTGTATATTCAACACCCAATATCGTTATCGTGTTGTGAAACTAAGTCTCAACCTAGATGAGCATTATTCTATGGCGATAAACCTTATTTTAATCGGTTGACCATAGTTCTTGGCCTTAGCCTTCTTGTGTTGTGTGAACATAGAAAGTCATCTGACTCGAAAGGGTTAAGCTTAAAAAAAACTAATAATAAGAGAAGAGAAATTGAAAAGTCAACCTCCATCTTAGCCATCACCTCATTTAGAGAATTACTAATAAATTAAGATATGAAAAATTTAAATAGAATTTCTATCCCTAATAATTCTCAATCTTCATATTGACTCATTTAACCTATTTTGACTCATTTTCATGCATGCAATACAAATCTAACGACTCATATCTCACCTAACATGTATTACTTAAATACTTTCATATTTAACCAAATCATTAAATATTTATTTTTTATAAATTTTTAAGAAAATGATATTGTTAAAACACTTTCATGCAATATAGTAAAACTTTTTAATTTTTTAAATTATTTTTTCTTTTTCAGAAAACGAAAATTTTTAAAAATATATATTTTTATTTTCCTTTTTCTCCAACGGGCGGTGGCGGATAGCGGCGGCCTTCTCATTTTATTGGTCTTGTTTTTCAAAAGTGATTCCGGAACAAAGAATCAACTTTTATATGATTCTTATTTTGATCCAAATCTACTCTCGAAGAAGAATTAGAGAGTTTGAGAATCAAAATCATTTACATTACCAAACAAGTCTCTCATATTTTTTTCGTTTTGTTTTAGGGAACAAATTAGAATCGTTGCTAAGCGGGCTCTTACAATCTCACATTTCCGAAAATACTCTAGATGATGTTTGTATTCAATACCCAACCAAAAAAAAAAAAAATCCATTCCATCATCGTCGATTTGTGATAAGCTAAGTCGCAACGCACAGGAGCATTATTCTCTGGCGATAAACCTTATTTTAATCGGTTGACCAAAGTTCTTGTTCTTTTAGCCTTCTTGGTGCCGTGTGAACACAGAAAGTCGTCTGACCGAAAGGGTTAAACCGAAAAAAAGAAGAGAAATCGGAAAGTTAGCCTCCATCTTAGCCATCACCTGATCTGGAGAATTGCTGATCTCATTTAATGGACTTTCCAATCGGCCGTTGATTCCGCATCAGACGGACTACACCTCTCGGGGATTAAACCGAAGACTCATCTTAGCCTTTGACCAGGTTCCGACAACGACTCTTGAACTGCCCCCTTCAAGATTTCCATCCAACCGCATGCGCAACTTTGACTGCATTTGGAGTCTCCGAGACTGGAGACAACATAGTGACCACGTTTTAATACCCAAATAAAGATGCCACGTTTCAATTGCGCTCTTCAAGTCTCTTGTGTGGTAAGAAAACACCATTTCAGGACGACCGTTATAATAAGCGCAGCCGAAATTGAAATCCCCAGCAAAGATAGAAAGGAGAGAGAGAGAGAGTAGAGAGAGAGAGAGAGAGAGAGGAGGGCGTTGGTCATGGATTTTCTCTTCCAAGAAGAGCTTCAGAGCGACATCTTCTGGTGCGAGGTGCCGGCTAAAACCGCCGGCAGTGAGCCGGAGCGCCTTTCCCCATACGCAAAGTCCCACAAAGATCCGTCCGGCTGCCGAGCGAGGGAACAATATGAACAAGCGGATGATGGAGTTCCTGAGGAGGAGCTGGGGCGAACCGAGCCAGTACCAGGGAATTCGAACGCGAAAGGGGTATGCGACACTATGATGAATGAGAGGATGAGGAGGGAGAGGCAGAGCATAGCTACTTGCATTGCACTCCGTATGCCTCATGGCACAAGGTTTGTAAAGCTAGTCTCTGCGTTTCGAATCCCTGCGCCGGCCCTCGAGTCCTCCTGTCATGTCACTAGCCCGCTGCGGCAGGCCGGGGGCAAATTTTGCGCCTCTCGTCGGATAATTAGCGTGTTCAAAAAGTCCCGGACAACCAATCATCGAAAAAAGAACATTTTTTTTTCTCTGACGTTTATGGGTAATGAGACTGGGATTTGGAGTACTAGCTTTTCATGGTGGAACATTTACGTCTCTCTAACTCCTACGCGATTCTCGATTGCAGAACGATAAGAACTCCATCGTCCAGACAGCTTGCATGAGAATCCAGGAGCTGGCGAAATACAAGCAAGAGCTGGAGAGACAAAACCGGGAGTTGGAGTCTGGTCTGATGAGAAGAGAGGGGACAAAGCTGGAGGGACCAAAATTAGAGTCAAGGTTGCAAACCAACGTCTGGGGTCGATTCCATGTCGGAGGTCCTCAGGTGCTTGAACAACATGGGACTGGAAGCTACGGCGATTCAGATGCAGTGCTCGGCGACCAACTTTTCGCCGTGAATCGAGGTCCAAAATGAGGTATCCACACAACCATCCGATACCGATGTACGCTTATCCTTTTTCATGCTCTTCGCACGTGATTTCTTCTCTCTGTCCGAATGGAAATTAAAAATTAGATAGCTTTTTCATGGACATTGACGCATCATGCAGCACGCATTCAAAATTGTCCCGGTCCATGGAAAGGTCAACGTCTTTTGTTTCTATCCCCCAAAGCTTGAAATTAGAAACCACATTCTTCATGCGCGGCCTCTTCTTAGCACGTTCTTTCTGCGTGTCGAATCGATCGCCCGTTCGGTGCCTAGCTTGTGTTCTGATCCGTCTTCTCTTCATGGGCAACTTTCATCGAGTTTTACGACGTGCCGAGAGGTTTATTTACACATTCGCAATCTTGACTAAGCCTAATTGAGCTCGATCAACTTACGAGAAATAGTTAGTCAGGGTCGTGAAGAAGAAAAGGAAAGGTCAGACCTAGCGTAAAAAGATAGTGATTATAACTCCTTAATTAGCGTTATTACGAATCGTTAATTGGGAAAACGCGCAAGTGCAATGCCTGTGACGACAAGGCTTTTTGCGCTGAAAATTATTGTGATTTTGACCAGTTCGTCGCCTTTTGTTGATGCGAGAGATTGACGCAGCAAACGTTTGACAGGTCATCAATGGGACACTGCTCGACAGCCGAGAGGAACCTTCTTCACAATAATTACTAGGGCAAGATGGACTGGATAAGCGAACAGCGGACGGACATCGACCCACCCAAGTTTCTTCCACGCCAGATCGGGACTTGACCTTCCATGCTTTGTAAATAGGACGATACTTCCCTCCAACCCTAGTTCTAATCGGATAGTCTCAAGTCAGGATGTCATCCATGCACAGATTTGATCAGATAAATATGGGTTAACGTTCGTACTTGTAACTCGCCCATCAGAAGTATGATTGGAAGAAGCTTTTCTTCGATGGGATTGTAAGAAAATATGGCTCAGCAAACATTCAGGGTCTCTTAATGAGTATGGCTTTCGAACAAATAAGGTATTTGCATTCGATCGAGTTTCATTCACCCTGCTATACAGTCCCACCGATTCAGTCCGGTTCTCAGAGGGTGCATTTGACAAGAAACATGCCAAAAAAAAAAAAGGGAGTTATAACCTCATGCACACAATTTCAACCCGAAAAAAAAAAAAACCTCTAGCACACAATTATGATAAAGGGAGCACTTTATTTACTATATACATGGCCTGAGGGATAAAGTTTTAGGTGTCCTGCCAAGTCTGGAGGAAGACCACGTTGACACACCAACGAAGGTGCGGACTCGTGGCATGGACAATACATAAGAAAGTAGGAAGTGCAAAGAAAAAACAAACCTAAATTTATTTAGGTAACGTTTATTTTAAAAAATGACCGGTTCAGTCCCAGCAGTCCGGTCCGATCCTAGGCCCCAGAAACCAGAAACCAATTGCCTTATCACTGGTTTCAATTTTAAGAACCACGAATTGGACTGCCAGCCTTTAGAATTGGGAATTGGACCACCGGTTTCTGGCCGATCGATCCGATTTGCTATCCCTAATGCACACGCGTTAGAAAGCTTCTGATCGGTTCACGCAAAGGCATGACATGCCACCACAGTATAGAAAAGTAGCATTATGTGATTTTCCAGTGGATAAACCAAACACAAAGACGTTGAAGGGTCAAAAACGCCGTCGAAGGAAACCCAATGGACTGACTTAGTGTTGAGATGCGTAGGGTCAACAAAAGCCGCTGATCCGAAAAACAACGGAAAGGTACAAAGAATTGACAATTCGGGTAACCCACCAGGTTCCTGATGACCGACCGGTCTTTTTCTTTGGAATCCCCCGAAAAAAAACAAAGTAAAGAAAGAAAAACAGTTAAAAAAAATAATAATAATAATAATAATAATAATAATATAATTTGAATAAATATTAAAATATTATTAAAAATTATGTACGTCCGTCTATCCTTGTTGTAAGACGTTGAGCGTCCATATAGATATTTTCGGTCAAAATTGACCGAATAAACTCAAGCGGCAAAAAAGTAAAAATATTATTATTTAATTGATAAACTTAAAAGGTTTAGAAATTAAAATGGTAAAAGTGCAATAAGTTTAGAATTTTGTGGATAATTTTCCCATTTTGTCATAGATCACATTAGATTCTAGATTTGAACCTCAACTAAAACAATAGGGATGAGCGAGTTAGGCCAATCGAACCGGAAATTGCCCGGACTGAATCGGTGGTCCAGTTTCCGGTTCTAGAGGGTGGCAGTCTAGTTTCTAGTTCCAGAAGGCGGTGGTTAGTTCTCGATCATTAAATTGAAACTGACAGGCAGTTTAATTCTCGGTTCCAAGAGTTATAAGATCGGATCAGATCACCCGGACCGTCAATTTTAATTTTTTAAATAACTAACCCTAAGTCTAATGTTTCCTTTCCTTCTTTTCCAACCTTTTCTCCACTAGCCTCCAATCATGCTTGAGCAGATCATTCTCATTGATCTGCAAAGCAAAAACCACCCGAGCGCCAATACGCTGATGAAAATCCTGCAAGCAAAGATAGAGTCATCAAACAAACGGAGAAAGTCCCTCAAAAAAAAAAAAAATTCAAGAAACGGATGTAGTCCGATCCGCTTTAAAAAATTACTCATAGTCCAAGCCATATGTGCAACTTTAGCTCCAACCGTGGCGAGAGGATTTGAAAAGAGTGTCCTGTATCTCTTGAGCAGTGGCTGCTTAAGTGAAATGCTTTCCGGGTCTCTCTCTCTCTACTTCATCTGCTTCTCGGCCATGCCGTTGGCGATGATTCCTCTGCAACTGGATTCGGGTCTTCCTCCATCACGAAGAACAAAAAGATGTAAATTCTGGACTGAAGAGAAAATGCTCTTCTGCTGTTGTTGTGATGCACTCTGTCCGTCCTCATTTTGTCTCGCTGAAGTATGTGCATACTGCTTGCTCGTTTCCATGTGTGACGACAATTGTTTCATATAATGTACCAGAAAAAGAGTTCCATGTGTGCAATAAAGAGTAGAAACCAGGATGCATTCACATGAAGATTTTGGGGCTTTATTTTTTAAGTAATCTGATAAAAATAGCTTATTTCCTACATTACTTGCAAGTCTGGCAATAAAGATCACGCCTTGTTTGCTAGCCATTAAATTCATCATTATAGTTTTCTCTAATCACAATGTGTGAATCATTAGAGAGTCTGATTTATGGGTTCCGTTTGACCGATCGGACCGGGAGCCACGCATCCCTATTAAACAATTCCAATCAGGTATTCTCATCAAATTTCTCTCTCTGTGTCTGCGTGCCGCTCTATCTTAATAGTCTCCACAACACCCCCTCTCTTTTAGGGGTGTCCAGTTGGATTTGGGTTTCCACGATACCTGAGCATGCACAAATGATATACAAAAATCGGTCGGCCTTTATGCTTTGTTCTTTTAAGCTTCGCTCTTTTTGACTTCTCTTCCCTTCGCATGCCTCTGTTACAGGCAACCTCCCGAGTTGAACAACGCCACAGACGAGAATTTCACTACGCCTCCAAGCTGGCGAACGCTCCGTCTATGGACATGATGAGGCTCCATGACCGCCCATATCATCGAGATCTGCACTGTCATAGAGGAGAGAACCAGAGCTTGACTGAGGTATCTTTGAGCTGTCTCAAACAACCATGGACGACAGCTTGATGAAGTAGATGGTGAGCTGTTGCCATTATCTGGAGGCGGCACCGTCGAACATGCAGGTCCAGTGGAGTCATGGACGCATCAAAGCTGAGTTGTGGCAGAGAAAGGGAAGGAGTAAACGGAAGCACGGAGCGTGTCCGAGTATTGTGAGAGTGTAAAGGCGAGGTATCACAGTAATCCAATTAGTGCCTTCACCTTAACACCTTCGTCCCAGAGCATGTCTTCCGATGACTATACACGGAGGAGATTAAAAGATAGCTTTTTGGGGTACATGTCGCGAACCAAATCGAACGGCCAAAATACCCAATTCTTGGTTCTTTTACCAGCAACCAGAGCTGAAAAGACCCTAGAAAAGACCTAAATCGGTTTGGTTCGGTTCAAGTCAATTCGGGCATTATTTGACGCCCAGTAATCTACAGGCCGTCCTATCTCAAAAGGTCTCCCCAACGCCCTCCATGACCTGGCCAAGAAGCCAGATCTTGAGAGACCTCCGGATCTCATTGCTTTCAACAGTGCATCTCAATGGCAACAAGACATAGCTCAGCATGCAACGACAAGCTCCTCCAAGGGTGTGACGAAAAGATGGCCACCTTGTAAAAACTGGCATTGTGGAAGGCCAAGTGGCCAAAATTACCGTAAACAACAGTGGCAAACACCCAGGGGGAGCAGTCAAGTAAGGACTCAAAAAGTAGCTCTACGTATTCAATGGTGCGTAAGTACCCAGGATTGGCACTGTGAATGCCCAGTTATTCGACCATAGCACAAGACTCGCTACTAATGTCTCAAATTTGCATCTTTTGCCAGGCTTGGAAGCTCAATTAACCCGGATCGTAACAGCATATTTTCCAGGTACAAGACATAACAGGACAGGACAACTAGAAAATGTTTAGCACTGCGACTTCACAAGAGCTACCGCACAATGTACGAACCATCCAGAAAATTAGCAACAACAGGCGAACGCTTCAACTGCTACCACAATGTATATTTTAACAAGTGAAGAATCAGCGCCTCAGGAGTATCTCAATACTCAAAACATTAGCTAAAGAAACATAGCAACTGACAATCCAAAATAATCATGGTCGTCCTTGCAAAAAGAAGTACAGATGAGACCTCTCAGGTTGCCCCATCCAATTTTACTTGAGAGGAATGACCTTGAGGAATGGGTGGCACCGATACCTGGTCTACCGTGCTTGACTGGCTTGTAACTAATGGAGAATTCAGCAGGTAATGTCAATCATCCAGGCTTTATTTCAACTTGGTGAAGGTTTACCATTGTAGACTCCGATTATGCTCCAATCATCTCTGGAACAATGATCATATTGCGCAGGTGAGTTCTGACTGGTTCGGGTTTCTCACCAGGGGGAGCTTCCCTTTTCTGATCCATCAGACCAAAAAGATTCAATGACCAAGGTTTATCTACAAGTACAAAAATGATATTTGATCAACAGCTTTTACACAAGGAGAATTTTTTCAAGGAAACAAGCTTCATAATAGGTAAGTAAAATACAGCATGAAGCTGCAAACTGAGTCAAACATAGTGAAACAAGAAGAAGGTGCAATGATCCATAAAAGTAAATTTTGGTCTCCAAATCTAACTGGGATCCATTACGGTAGTCAAAGATATCTCACAAGCATTGAGAACTACAACATCAAGTATGAGCTTAATTACAAGCCAATGTTTTCTTCTAACTTTCAGAGAATTCCAGAGCATATCATCAGGGACTCTACTAACCTTTACCATAAAAATATGACTTAGATGATTTCAAAGTACTAATGACCTGTTAAGAAAGGACATATACGAGCATCCAAAATTTCCTGCAAACCAAAGTATTTGGGAAGCCAGTTTAACCAAAATTTTATTCTTCAAAAAGAGATAACATCCAAGGGAATATATAAGATGGATTTAGTAGGCAAGCAGCACTATGGACTGTTCACCAGTGGATCCATCTCAGCGGTTGTCTGCCGCCGCTGATTTAAACAGCTATTAATCTCTGCACTATCACTCAAGGCCACACTACAAAGCTGAGGGAGGCCTATATACAAGTGCAAAACTCCTATCTTATTCACTAATTCCAAATTGCTCTTAACTAAATATCAGCAGTCAGACTAAAATATCAGCAGTCAGCCCTGATGATCCACTCAAATTACTATGTCCCAAGCGTCAAAGTGAACCATTTTTCAAGCGCCAGTTTGGACATAGAATGCAACAAACTTCAGGACGGAAACAATCCACAATCACAGAAAATGTGATTGCGCTTTTTTTTCACATTCTTCTATATTGTAATAATAGATCCTGCTGATTAGAGAACGACATTGAAAATTGCTCTCAACCATACACGGCTATGCTTTACATCAAGCCATCGACCCAATTCAAACCCGAAGCCCCCCGAAGCAGTTAGTCAAGTATCACCATTGCAATGGTAAAGCCCCAATATGGAGCAGCAAAACAGTCACCTAAAAATACCATATTTTCAAATTCGATGTGCAAAATAAACCAATACTACAGAATAACTCATTTCACAATGCTTGCGGTAATAGTCTGATCGAACTCGCTTATTAGATATCGACAACCATAAAGAGCATGCTTTAAACACAGCGGGCAATCATCAAAACAAAATGCACTCATCAGGAAACAACCCTGAACGAAAACAAAAAATACCGCTTACGCGCTCTTAATTCAGAGGCCATGGGCTTCTTACTTTGAGACCTCTCTTGAACCTTCCACATCATTAAATCAAACCATAGAACCACATCGTCATCATCAGAATTCATATTCCAACCACTTACGACACTATAATGAGCGGCATATTTAAGTGCAGGTACCTTCTGCGAGGTCACGGGCAGGGAATAACTTGACGAGCCTCATCTGTCGAAATGTCGAGCGAGGAAGCGTCCAGATCGACGCCTGAGGAGAACTTCTGAACGTCCTCTTCTTCGCAGGCCGCTGGCCGCGACGTCCGCCTCACGTCCGCTGCAATAGACCAAACCGAATCCGCCATCGGTAAGCTAAACTCAAAGCTTAAATCTTGAACCGCGAGGACTGAAGAAGGTCAGGAAGGAGAAGAATGAAGGAGGAGGAGGAGTTCACTCGTTTCTCTGCTCAACAGGAATCGGAAGATCCAATTCGGCGGTTCCCCGACAGGCTGGAGCGGAGAACGGGGCAGGCCGCTGGGGTGTGCTGAGGGAGCGATGGGTGGGATCTGGAGGCTTTATATAGTTGGAAATGGAAGTGGTTAAGCCAGCGTAGGCCCTAGATTGTGAGTCCTGTGGATTTGAGGCATTGGTATTGGGCCTTTTATTTGCTTCACACATTGACTTTGCGGCCTATTGGCCTCACATGGATTTTTTATGAAAATGAATATAAATAAAATCTTTACTACTAGGGCAAACGTAAAACAATTGAAGGCACATACTGTAGGGGAAAAAAAAAAGAACATTTATTCGTTCGTATGAGTATCCCGCGATCTTGTTTTCGGTACTTTTTGCTATGTCGATTGTATCGATGCCAAAAAATATGTGTAGAGAATTAATTTCAACCCGATACTCTAATGCTCCAATAGGAACGCACTCACGATATTAGCTCAAAGATTTCACACGTGTTCGGATGAAAATTAAGTTACTTGTGAGCCGCTCAACTTTGATAAGCGGCTATTTAGCTTAGGTAAAGTTTGAGTTGAGTCCAAATGTATCAAAGAAATGTAGTTGAGTTGAACTCAAGCATAAAAAAACTTAGCTTGCAGTATCTCGCAACGGTCAATCAAGTAATAAAATTTGATCTATTTAAAGTATGCATAATTGCGGACCAAAAGAATTATGTATACATTAATAAGTACAAATAAATACAAAAAATTATCAATCTTTCAATCGTAGATCATTTTTGATTCGAGCTTGAGTTCGAGTTAATCGATCAGGATTCAAGGAGTCCTTATGACCAGTCAATTCAACTGGATTTGAGCTTAAGCTTGAAAAATCAAGCCACATCCAGATGGTCTTTTATCAATGTGACTTATATAATGGAACTTTTTTTGTGATGTAAAAAAAAAAATCAAAACTATACATACTGTGTACATTATCCTAATTATTTATCCTGGACACTAAAAATTTCAAATGGGTACCCACAGAACACATGCCCATCGTTAAGGTTCTGTCAAATAATTTGCCGCTAAAAACAACCTCATTTCACTTCTCTTAAGTCACATGGCAGTCACGAGTTAATACAAGTAACCCTCCATTGTCATATTAAGAAAGATTGGTGCTCATGACAGAAACTTAACAGACGGGAAAGAAATTGTATCCCACAAGGACAAGTCTGGAATTTATGGTGTTCCCCACTAAAAAAAAAAAAAAAAAAAAAAAAAAAAAAAATATTTAGGGTAAATTGCTTCATAGGCGTGCAGTAACTTTGGTTTTTGGTAGTTTTTTCCCATAATTTTAAATACCAGTAGACGATAATTAAGGATGCGCTTGTCATAGCAAAACTCAAGATTTGAAAAATGTTTTTTCGAAAAATTATTAGTTATATAGCTTAGAAAATCAAGCAAAGGAAAGGTTTCCAAAATCAACAACAATTTCGCTTAATTGTTTTGAGACAATAACACATTTTTCATTATTTAAATTTGTCAGCTATGCTCACTTTGACACAACTACTTGAGTTTTTTTTTTTGAAAAATGCCTTTCAAATTTTGAAATTTCGAGAAACAAACACATCTAAATAAGTAAAGATATTTTTTTTCCTTTCCTCGTACAAGTACACACAAATCAAAAACAATGTAGAAACAAGGATAAGAAAAGCAAAAGCATAAAGTTTCACATAACCGCCATTGATTCAGAAGGGGACTGCCAGCTGAACACGGGACCGAGATTTGGTTTTGGTCTCAGCTCTTTTTGGTCTTCGACCTTTTAACGACGTCATCAACTCGGAAGGAGACTTGACCTTGACGGCGACACTAGCACATCGGTCCAAACCGAACCAGGTTCGTAGATCGGCTCGGATCCGGGTAAAGTCATGTACAGATTTTCGGCATCCGGATTCAATTTTCCAATGAAGTCAACCCTTATCTCTTTCCGGACAACGAGTAATTTGTTTCCTCCGCTTTCCAGGCAATTCAACTGGCATTTCCCACACTTAATCTAGTCAAAATTTCCAGTCCATGAGAAAGCTATCGATAGGACAACAAAAGACTATTTGCATAGGCCTGAGCGATCACCGTGATTAAGACTCATTTAGATAGGTTAAAAACGATGGAGTTCACAAATCCGATCCGACAGTCGAAAATGGTGTTTCTTATGGAGCGATGTGATTATCCTCGGATACACCGGGACGACGGAGAGAAGAAGATTGAGGAATTGAACAAGCAGACTTACGGAAGGGGAGCCATTCATGGCATTGGTACAGTAGAGCCCAGGGCGGGGTAAAGCTAGTGGCAATACCGTGAAAGGAGCCCTGCGAAGCTCTTGGGGACTTGAGCTGCAGTCACAACTCACGGCTCTTCCTTGATTATGCTCTCCTGGGCAATGTTGTGAAACGGACGGTAATCAGCGATTGAATCAAGAGATAATGACATAAATAGGTCTCTAACCATTGACCCTTAATATGTAATGTGGTCCAGAACTTTTAATTTGTCTAATTAGTCATTTGAAATTTGACCGAATATTGAGATGTGGCCAATGAACTTTCAATTTAGTTTATAGGCGGTCGTTGAACTTTGGTACATATTCAACTCAGTACTTAAACTATATGAAAATGTTAAATGTATCCTGATTAAATTCAAATTCAAGGGACAACATAAAGTATTCATATAGTTCAAGGAATTTAAATGAATATGTACCTAAAGTTCAGAGATTGTATTGAACAAAATCAAAAAAAAAAATTGAAAGACCCGCATATGATATATTGAGCTAAGTTCAGTTGAACATGAACAGATTGAAAAGTTTATGGATCACATTATCATATTGGGTCAAGTTTAGAGTCATTTGTGTCTATTTTTTTACCCATTAATAAACGGTGCGACCTATGCCAAGTGTTAACTAAGGTAAATACGACATCTAAAACCGTGT
>JAGVVM010003767.1:0-24513 GCA_019149425.1 Psidium friedrichsthalianum
AAACAGCTTTTTGGTAAAGCGAAACCCTGATAGATCCAACCAAAAGACTTTCTAGGTGTATTAGTGATTTAAATGCTGTTATACTCTTCCTGCAACAATGCTTCAATGCTCATCTCTTGTTTATTTTTTTAGATGCTGTTTTCAGCTTTAAATATCTGATCATAGCACTTAGTGTTGTGTTTCTGCTCTTGCCATCCTTGACGAATGACTGTTAAGTTAAAAGCTTTGTCAAGGAATTCAGTTTCACGCTCCTGGACATGATCTTAATAGAAGTTTCAGGTGGAAAATGACAAACTTGTATGCTCCAATGGCTTCTTCATTTGCTAGCTGGTGCAATTAAAACAACTCGCTATTTTGTTTTTTTTTCCGTAAGATGGAATAGATGCTTGATAATGCAGTCATGCAGACTTATCAGGTTGGGATCAAACCACAACTTGATAGAGTCATGGAGTATTTCATGCTAGCTCGAGTACATTTTTCTGTCCTTCAGAGTTGACTTTTAATTTTTCGTCTCATGATTCTAGTTCCTACTGATTGATTTTGTGAGTAACTTTAGTGCACCTTTGACTAGGTAAAAAGCTGCCCCTTCAGATATCGTTGATGAAGAATTACTCGACACTTTTTCATGAGTATGTACTTTTCCTTGAGTTCAGTTTGGGCTTGAGAAGTGACAATTCTCAGTTTCTTCTACTTCGAAGATGGCGGAAAACTTTACCATTGTGTGGTTATGTGGAGTTAGTGCAACTGTGGATTCAGTTATTGTCCCAAAACTGAACTGGATCGTTATGTTTGATTGTAAATTGGACTACCAGAATTATCTCTTCTTCTTTTCTTGTCAAGAAAAAAAAAAAAAAAAAGGAACATCTTTCACAGGACACCATCTTTACCCGTCTATTCTGCTTTGGCATGGTTCTGAATTATATCTACTAGTCCTATTGAGTATTGACAATATAAAGTTGTAAACATGTTTTGCGAAGATCTAACAGGATATTGTTGTTTAGTCTCTTCGTTAGTTTCTTATGTTGACTTCTGTTCTCACCTTCTTCACTCCAGGGAAAAAATGGGGACAGTCAGCGGATAAAGGGGTCAACAAGATGATCAATCACGTTATGTAGCGCTTCGATGATTAAAAAAAAAAAAAAAAAGTATTGTGGATTCTTCGTTCAATGCAGCATGGGTGCCTCTTTGTACAGATCTGGGTATGCTGACTTGGTGCAGAACCATTGAGGACATTGGTTTCTTGATGATGCACTGTTGATGTTGGTGGTCTTTATTTATGTCGATATCGAGGGGTCATTGAATCCACAATTCGTCAATAAGATGGGAGTAATTTTTCGAGTGAGAGAAATGACGAGTCATTTGTAACGAGTTCAGAAATTTAAACACTCACATTTTATTCCTTTTGGTTTCACAACATGATTGTATTTGTCTTGGATTAGTGATCTTTCTGTGCCAATTGTTCTTCGGAGTGTCGCGGAATTCTGGTCCTACAGTGGTGCTATTGGTAGACCCTCTTCGTTTCTCTGCAGCATTATCAATTCTTTGTTGATTAAAACTTTTGCTGGTGAAGTTTTAGAGCTGCCTTGTTAATGAAGATAGCATCTTACTACTCTCTGCTATCCTCAAATGTATAGGTTCTTTAATGGGTTAACACCATAAAAAAATCTAAACTGATATGTTTATGATAAACACAAAAAAAAAAAATCTAAACTGATATATTTATGATAAATTTATCTCATTAATGTTTTTATCAATAAAAATTTTAAACTAGTACACTTATGACAAATTTACGCTCTATTAATTTTCGTTGAATCTAATCGTCAAATTATTAAGTCAAATAACATGAGGTAGTTCATTGATGTATTAATTTGAGATTTTTACGCTATGTTTGTCTTGTGTATCAATTGGGGGATTTTCATGTTATCAACATAATTTAACGGAGGAAATTTTGTTATAGATTTATCATTTTAAGGTTTTTCGTGGAAAAAAAACTTAATTTAGAGTAAATTTACCACAAATATATCAATTTATAATTTTTGGTGGTTCAAAAAAATAATTTGAGATAAATTTATCACGTGCATGCAAATTTGAAATTTTTGAGGTTTTTGTGATAAAAAAATTTAGGATAAATTTATCATAAATATATCAATTCAAAATTTTTTGTTATATTAACCCTTCTCTAATGAAGGAGAAAATTATGCCAAAAAAATTAAGGACAAAAAAGATTTGTCGCTTATGCTGCTTATGTTCTCGCGTGAACCTCTCCAACCATTCCGTGAAACAGGTAAGAGCGAAAACTGTTACCCTCAAGCTAGAGGAACTCCTTTCTAGCAAAATGGAAGCGCTACCTTTTTTTTTTGTTGGAAAAGCCAAAATATTATAACTGACTCTGAAACGTTCTTACATAAAGGCCCGATCTAGGGGCATCAACACAAAGGAAATCCCAAAGAGGGTTGGGTGGGGAAGAGGCCCAACGGGCCGGTAAGCAATTTGATCGGTGCATTTTAGCAACCCAATCTGCTGCCTGGTTTGACTCACGCGAGCAGTGGGCCACCGAAATGTTCTGAAATTAGGCTAAGATGAGTTGGGCTTCAGGGATTAAGTTCTCTACTTCCCAGTACTGTTCAGAAAATCCATTGACCGCACGAACTACAGAAAGCGAGTCTGACTCCACGGACACCAGAAGCTTCCACGCCCAAATCTCCTCCTTTTCACCGAGAAAGCGAAGACCAGCAACCAGAGCCTTGGCTTCGGCGACCAGAGGTCTGCAATCCCTGATTTTCTCTGCGAATCCGTCGAGGAGAAGGCCGCTGGAGTCGCGAAGCACACCGGCCACCGCTCCTTTGGTCATCCCGCCTCCAACCGACGGGTCTATATTCAGCTTCAGATCGGATCTGGCCGGGGGTTTCCAGCTTTGAGGTAAGGGCTATCGGATCTCGGTAGCGTTGCGTTCGTTCGAGCTCCACTTGTGATGGTTTTCCATGAGGATCTTCGCCTCACAGATGAGGGTTTCTGCTCGCGGAACTGTTCCCCTAAACACAAAGTTGTTCCTTGTTTTCCAGATGATCCAGAGAAGACATGCGGTAAAGTCGAAGGTAGCCAAGGAGTTCGGATCTTCAAGTCTTGCTTGGAGCCAGGCGTCCATCCGAAGGTAAGGGTTGCGCGTTGAGAGGCTAGCCTGTTTATTCCAGATCTGTTGGGTCCAGGGGCATGAAAGCAAGATATGTTCTGTTGTTTCAACATTCTGGTTGCAAATAGGACATAGTGGGTGGGGAATGATGTTACGGCTGTGTAGGTTCTCTCTAGATGGTAGGGCATTTTGAGCTACGCTCCATAGAAAAAGTCTCACCTTTGGGGGGATATTTGCTCTTCAGATTCCGTTCCATAGTCTTCGTGAGGGTTGGAAGGAGGTTGAGGCCTCATTTTCTCTCTGTTTATTTTCATACTCTCTGAGTGTGTTGTAAGCTGCTTTCACAGAATAGATTCCTGATTGAGTTTTAGTCCAGATCAGCTTATCCTCCCCCAAATTAGTACTTAGGGGAATCGAAAAGATCTTTGACGTGATCTCTTCATCAAAGAGCCGATTGACCTTACTTGAATCCCATTCTGCTTTGTCCGTCAACATCAATTCCGACACTATCAACGGGTCTTGTTTGTTTGTCGGGCCAATCAAAATTCCGCGTTCCAGCCATCGGTCCTCCCTTATGTTAATCGATTTCCCGTTGCCGATAATCCACCTCTCTAATCCCGATATCATCTCCCTTCCATCTAGTATACTCTGCCACCCCCATGAAGGTCTAGACCCTTTCTCAGCCTGAAAAAAGCTTCTATTAGGGAAATAGACTCCTTTTAGGATTCTGCCCCATAAGGAACCCTTATTTTGGGCTAGTCTCCAAGCTTGCTTGCCAAGTAGCGCCCTGTTAAAAGTTGCCATATCCTTGAAACCCAAGCCCCCGGCATCTTTTCTAGTTTTCAAAACCTCCCATCGTCGCCAATGCAATCCAACTTTAGAATCGCTGTTCTTCCACCAGAAATGGGATATTCTCTTTTCTATAGACTTGCAAATTGAGATTGAGACTTTAAAATAGACATGGCGTATTGGGGAATACCTTGAACCACCGCTTTGATCAACGTTTCTTTCCCAGCCTTTGAGAAAAGATTTTCCTTCCAACCTTCGAGTTTCGTGTCTACTCTAGCGTTGATCCATGAGAACATCTATTTTTTAGTGTCACCCCAATCCGACGGCAGCCCTAAATACTTCCCTGTCTTCCCCATTATCGGCACTCTGAGAACACTTGCAAGGCTGTTCTGGAGTTGATGTGGACAGTTCGGCCCCATGAAAATTCCTGACTTGTTGAGGTTTATCTCTTGCCTCGTGGCATAACAGTATTGGTTCAGAATCATGGCCAGATTCTGGCATTCCACCAGCTTCCCATCCAAAAAAAAAATGGAGTCATCAGCGAATAACAGGTGTGAAAGAGTAGGGCATTGCCTAGATAGCTGAATCCCTTTGATTGTCCCTTCGTCCACAGCCTTTCCCATCAGCGAAGATAGAGTGTTTGCCATTAAAATAAACAGATACGGGGAAATAGGGTCTCCTTGTTTAAGACCCCTTGAGGGTTTGAAGAAAGGGAGAGGTTCGCCATTGAATTTTACACTCAAGGATGCCGTTCTTACGCAAATCATCACTCTATCCACCCATAATGAACAGAAGCCCATCCTTAGAAGACATGCCTCTAGGAAATCCCATTTGACCCTATCATAAGCTTTTTTCATGTCGAGTTTGAGAATCGCTTAGAATTTCTTTTTCCTCTTTCTAACTCTCAGTTGGTGCAGGACTTCTTGGACAATGAGGATGTTATCTTGGATTTGTCGTCCTCCAACAAAAGCGCTCTGCTCTTCAGCAATAATTTCAGGTAACCATCTCTTCAACCTATTCGCCAAGACCTTTGATGTAATCTTGTAGCCAAAGTTGCAAAGACTTATCGGTCTGAATTGGTCTAGTCTTTCTGGATTTTTAACTTTTGGGATAAGGGTGATATGTGTTGCATTTAGCTCAGGGTTCATGACACCCTCTGCGAAGAATTTTCTGACCTCCTCATACACTCCCTTCTTTATATTCTCCCAGTTTCTTTGGTAGAAGAGACCATTCAGCCCGTCTAGCCCTGGGGCTTTTCAGCCCCCATCTCGAAAACTGCTTTCTGGACTTCTTCAATGGATATTTCCGCTGATAACTCGACATTCATCTCATTAGGAACCGTTGGAGGGCATTGATCTAGCACCAGACCAAAGATTCGGGGACCTGTTGTAGTGTATAAGTCAGTGAAGAACTCTTGGGTCATTTCCTTTAAAACAGAGGCATTTTTAACCACACTTCTTGCCCCATTACTTTCAGCATAGAGATTCTGTTTCGTTGCCTTCTTTGGATAGTTATTGCATGAAAGAATCTGGTGTTCTTGTCCCCCCATCGCAGCCAATTCACTCTTGATCTTAGTCCCCAGTACATTTCCTCCCTTCGCTATAGATTCTGGATTTGGTCAAGTATCTCTCTCTCTCGAGTTTCCTATCTGCTGGTAGGGTTTGCAGATTTGTGAGTCTCTAAAGTTCTGACTTGAGTTCATTGATCTGTTTGTGGCTGTTAGGAAAGGTTTTTTTACTCCATTTCCCTAGGGCAGCAGTAACCACTTTTAATTTTTCTACCAAATCCGCTCATTCCTCATCAAGTTGTCCCAGATTTCTTTAACAATGCGTCCGCACTCTGTGTTTTCAAGCCAGAAAGATTCAAACCTGAATAACTTCTTCTTCTTCACCTTCTCCGGGGTTAAAACCAGCAGAATAGGGCTGTGATCTGACCCAATGGCGGGCAGGGCGAAGGCCTCAGCTTCTGTGAACATAACTCTCCTGTCTAAGTTGCAAATGGTTCTATCTAGTCTCTTTTCTTACTAAATCCACTCCTTCTCTATTATTGGACCAGGTATAGGAACAAACCTTTCCTCTCCAAATCCATCATCCCACAATCTTGTATGAGCTCTTTGAAGGACTGCATTCGAAAATTATGAGTTCCCTTTCTTTCCACTTTCTCCCATGTGTATAGTGTCTCATTGAAATCCCCAATCCACACCCAAGGGAGATTGTTCATAGGCTTTAAGAGTCTAATCTGGTCCCATACTCTAACCCTTTCATGATATGTTGTTGGAGCATAAACACAAGTCAGCCTAAAGGGTTTCCCCTAAGTTGGGTCTTCATAGTACAAGTCCAGTAGGTTACTAGTGGCTGTGAGAATTTCCACATTGACCTCATCCTTCCATAAGAGAGCTAGTCCACCTCCTATTCCATTCAGATCCACCACTACTTGGTTATGAAACTTCAAACTCTTCCTCACACGACTAACCACCCTTTCTTGATTTTAGTCTCGCAAAGAATGATAAAGTTGGGCCTTTCTTGAGCCGAAATGGCTCTAAGAGCTTGAGCCGTCAAGGGGGTACCCAGCCCTTGACAGTTCCAAGCAAGTATACTCATTTATGACCCGGTGACTTTTTAGGGTAAGCCACCAATGCCCGTAGATTGGCCTCATCAGTAGAGTCCACAGGTGTTTCCAATAGGTTGGATTCATCTAGCAACATAATTTGCTTCTGTTGCATATCCTGGTATTAGCTTTCCTACCCTTCTTTGCCTCCCTTCCTACTGAAATCTTGCGATTTTTCCTTAGGGTATCGCTACCTTGGAATGAAGGGAGGTCTATTAGTAGGGTTCCAGAGCTTGCTGGGTTTTCAGAGCCACTTGATAATCCCTCACCTGAGGTACAGCCTTCCATCTCGCACACTTTCCTCTTTCCTCTTTCTTTGCCTAAACCGCTATCTTTCTCATTCTGCTTTAAATTCCATGGAATGTGTCAGAATAGGTTAGGGCATCAGGGGTCTCAGGAATGGCTTCTTCCTCCATGAACTCTTCTGGTTTTGCCTCGTAAAAAGCTTTCCAAAATGGACTAGTGGTATCTAATTAGGGTTTTAGCCATGGCCCGAAGAGAAAGTTCTCATTCTTGGAAAAGTATTCCTCCTTATAGGGTATTTCTTTGCAGTTTTAGGCACAATGCCCTATCCTTCCGCACGAGAAACAGAATATAGGTAATCTTTCGTAACGAAAATCCACCCAAAGATCTTTCCCCTTATAACTGTAGATCATTCCTGATTCCAAAGGGTTTGTAAGATCTAAAGCCACCTTTACTTTACAAATTGCCACAGATGTATATCCCTGGTTTCTATTTTAACCTTAGCCACATTCCTATTTTCTCCGTAATACTTCTAATAACTTCATGTTTTCTACCTTCCACAGGGATTCCCACAATATGGAGCCAAAAGGCGCAAGAGTCAAAATTGATACATTGAGGGACAAAATTTGATTCTCAAGGTAGCAAAACCAGCAATGACGGGAGAAAGACCAAGGACCCGTATTTAGAATCCTCGTTTTTTTCCTCTACAGTTTCAAAGACAAAGGAGAATAGCCCCAACTCAAGGTGAGCGCACACTACCTTTTCGATTTTCTGTAGAGACGTCCAAAAACAATGCATTCTCCCTCCTTTAGACTTGCTTATATAACAATCTTATCAACAATTGCTCTTTTTTTGTTCTAGATCATAGGTGGCCCAGGCTATTGTACAAGGCATTCATACGTTGTTCCTGATTCATAAGACTTGGCTTGACAGAGATAAGCCAGCAAGAGCATAAGGGTTGTTCAGCTTGGATCTTACAGTGCTTTTCTTTGGCCAGTGGGAGCTGAGGATGGTGGTCGACATAGGATCTAGAGTGGATGCATGGTTTGTCGAAAGAGACTTGTAAAGAGAAGCTTCAGCATAGCGACCGAGGGGCATTTAGAGATATATGAAGATGTAATGAAATAGGAGTCATGGTTCAAGGATTATGGTTTAATGGTGTGGAATCGAAAACATGAATATTGGTTTAAACAAAGATCTGGGATTTTAGGTTTTCATGTTGATGGATTGACAGGTGTAAAGATTCATGGCAAAAATTGGGTTTTTAGGGTTTGTGTTGGCGAAAGGACAGGTGTATCGATTCATGGAAAAAACTGGGTTTTTAGGGTTCTGTGTCAGTGGAAAGACAGGTGTAAAGATTCATGGAACAAAACCTAGGATTTTCGATTTTGGATCGAGTATTACTCTAAATCTATGAAAGAGAAGAGACGGTAGAATTTAGGATTTCAAGGAAGGGATTTAGGGGTAGATACTAGAGGGTAGGGGAGAGCTCTCATGAAGAGAGGGAGCAAAGGGATCTATCTCAATTCGCTCGTTCATGGTGATCAGACAAGACGAGCCATGGAATGGATCGAAGGAGAATGAGACAAGGTTCAAAAATAGCGCTCACTAATTTTATCGTCGCACAATTCTCACTCTGTATTGCTCCACGTCTCATCCTTTATAGCTTTCTTCTTCTTTTCAAAATTCCCTTTTCTTTCTTGAATAAGGGACAATCGATTTTTTTTTTGTCAAGACCATTGGATTTTTATGTGGCACTTTTTCCTGCATTGCAAATCTATTATATTCTAACCTTTATTGTCTTCTTTGTTCTTGTAAAATCTCCTTTCTTCTTGTTCCTTGCTATGTATTCTTCCCTTGAGGTTCCTTTCTTTCTTAGCCTTTTTTTTTTTAAATTTCTTCACCATGCAAGTAAGCTCTTCATCATCCTCTTCATCTTCTTTAGAATATGAATAATCAAAATCAATGTTAGATTTTAAAGCAATTAATTTCTCACCTTGGGGATCTTCTTCATTGATTCATTCATCTTCGTAAGATTGAAGAGTGGCAATAAGCTCATCAACATCCAATGGCATGATTCTCTGATTTTCTCAAATGGATGTTTTGATGTAATTCCATTGTCATGAAAGACCTCTCAGAAACTTGTTAACCTTCATTGGTAGTATGAGAATGCAAGGTAGTAGTGAAGAAACTATTGGTTTCTTAATCAAACAAAATGGATTTTTCATGAAGGAGAGTTATAAGGTTTTGATTCAATGTTGGTTGAGAAGGAAATTAGGGTTGCTAGAGAATTAGTTGAAAAGCTGAGGCAAAGATGGCAAAATCTAGGTCATCTAGAAAGAGCAAAGATCTAAAGAAGAAAAGGTTGACTCTCAAGTTGACAATGTGAGAGAAGATGACAATGAGAAAATTTTCTCTATGTTTAAGGAAATGGATATGAAAATTTTCTCTATGTTTAAGAAAATTTTCTCTATGTTCATATCTATAGCTCGCAATAAGTGCTTTAAATCTCTGTTTACTAGAACTATCATGAACAACAGACCAGTTGATTTTGAGTACTTTGAGAAGGCTGGCTTTCAAATTTAATCCATGCTCTCTAATCTGCATTTGCTTAAACTCTGCACTTTAAACTCCCCTTGTTATCCTGAAATTGCTACATATTTCTATTCAAACTTTTCTATGCTCAGTCCAAATGCTATTCAATTCTGTCTTCGATAAAAACTACATTCTGAGTGCTTCAAAACTTGCTAAAAATCTAAGTTGTGATAAGTACACTTTCACCCCTATTCCCATCTCAAATAAGAATACCTACAAAGCACTGTTTGGTAATCCTCATTTCACCTAAGCAAATAAGCCTCATGTTATTCACAATCATTTCCCTATGAAAGGTATTGTTATGCACAAGGTAGTCATTAACTACCTCAGACCCAAAGGCTCATCTAGAGTGAAGCGAATATCATCTGGGCCATATTAAATGGCAAATCATTTTCTCTACCTCATATTATGTTCCTTCACATGTTTAGAATAGTAAGGAAGAATAAAGGTTAGCTGCCTTATGATTATGTGATCACCAGAATCTTCAAGTACTTGAAGATAGATATACCAGCAAGGCTCATAACTTTGCAATTTCCTCAAGGTGTCATTGGTGAGCAAATGATGATCAAGATGGGATATAAATTCTCAAATGGAAAGTGGAAAGATAGAAAGAACTTTGTGATGTTATTTGATCTTCCTACATTAGAAGTAGCAGCAGCTGAACAATCAATTGAACCCTCTCAAGGATTGTCATCTCAATGCACAAGAAAGAGGAGACTGAAAATGACAGCCCACTAGCCCACTAGACCAAGACAAAGAAGAAGGTCATTTGAGAGGATCCTCAATAAATCTGAGATGGATACTTTTGAGGAATCCTTAGCAAATACCAAAAGTGATTCAGATGATGAGCAACATAGCTATGATGAATTCAAATGGAAATATCATCAACAAAGGGTAGCTACTATCTAAATAGCACCGACACCGATACGGACACGCGACACAACATGACACGACACACCAACATGTCATTTCCTAAAATTAGAAAATTCTAACATGTTGTATATTAAATATATATTTTTATATATACAAGAAAAATTATTATCTTTACGAATATTTCAATCAAATTAATTTGATACAAAAGGTCCTTGATTAAACCCTTAGAACACGTGAATGGAGAAAACAATCAAACCAGATAATGAGGATTCACCTTGACGATCTCTATAAGTTGATCCACTGCATTTTGTCTTAGAAAGAGTGGCTACACCAAAAACAAAATGAAATCATCAAAACTAACGAGCAGCAAATACAAAGAGAAAGAGTAGATTTTGGATTCCCACATTGGTAGGCGAGTGAAAGAGACAAAGAGAAAATCTCTATAAGAGGCCACAAATGAGAACAATAGACCTTCAAGTTGGACAAAGAAGTCCCACATCGGAGTCAAGTCAGATGATAAGTTGCATGGCTCTATAAAAGGCCACATATGAGACGCAAATGGGCTCGCTTCTTTGGGCTGTGCTTGGCTAAGTTAAAGAGCAGTTTAAGTTAATATTTTCAGTGAAGAGTCCTTTCAACACGCGTGTCCAGAGTGCATCCGAGCATTCACTACTTGTCGGATTGAGGACACACATTGACAGCGTGTCGGATATGTGTCCATGCGTATCGAACGTGTGTCCATGTGCGATACGTGTTGGACATTGACACGAAGGCCTGTTAAGAGTATCTGTGCTACATAGGCTACTACAAGAGCTGAGTTAGAAAGAATGGCCATGGAAGATAAAGAGATAGAGTAGGACATCCAAACTGTTGTGAAAATAGTTTTTGAAGATACTACTGTAGCTTAGTTTGAGTAAGCAGAGAAAGAAAAAGAAGAGAAGGAAAAGGAAGAAGAGGAGATTCCACAGGAGGTGGAAGGATACCAGGTTGTCCTTGATGAGAACAAGGAAGATGGTATAGGTGAACAGACCTATATCCCATAGCTTACTTAGCAAAAGGAAGCTTAGAAAGAAGCTCGGGAGGAAGCTCAATTTGTGGGGGAGCATATTGAACAGATGGACATGGATAGTACAGATGTAGAGGAAACCCCACTCAAGACTACCTCAAATGCTACCCTAAAGGATACTCCAATGTCTTCTACCTAGAAGCAAGTCAAGACTTAGGGGGAGTCATCTCATGCTGTAAGAACTCAAACTAAAGAAGAAGAAAAATAGTCAAGTAATGCTTCAGATTCTGAGCTACTCAAAAACATTTTAAACAAATAGGGTGAATTGAAAGAGCTAATTAAACACGTGTGTAGCTCTTTCATGTGAAGATTGATGAGATGAAAGACAACATGGCATTCCAGTTTCAAAAGCTGATGAGAGAAATGTCTTCTAATGCTAGTTTAGCCTTTCTGGAGACGGAACAAATGAGGAAGAAGATGGATAGAATGAGAGATACACTCGATCAGAAGTTGGAACAGTTCTCAAAATTTGCCTTAGTTCAACTTCCTTCTAGCATTCCACCTTCCACTTCAACTCAATTTCTATTCTCATCTGCTCCAGCCCCAAATCCTCCCAAATAGAACTCTTTTCATTTGCTTATTTTATGAAATTTCATTCTATTTTTTTAAGCTAGATGTCTTTGAGTTCAGTGTTTGGATGTTTATTCTACACAAGTATTCTAGTGGTTTAATTGCACTATTCTGATTGAAGTATTTTGATTCAATGATTATGCTGGTTTGATCATACTTGTATGCTGATGACAAAAAGGTAGAGAAGTGAGATATATAGCCATTGTAAACCTTGCACTTCTTGCACATTCAAATACTATGTAAGAATATATTGTGCTGGTATAGATATAGGTATAGGTATCTGAGTTGCCTATACAAATGTAGGTTCTAAATGACACAAAGATTATATAGATTTTGAAGTTTGAAGTTGAACTTACCATTGAGAACAAATAAAATTTATCGTTCATACTTTGGTACCAATTATTGGGGCTAGTGTTATCACCTAGAGAGGGTGAATATGTGATTTTAAAGAACTCATTAAAAATAATATGGAATTAAAACAAACGAGTTTAGAATAAATCAGAATTTGAGCATGAATAGCAATATATTCAGATTCACATGTGAGTGGTAAACTCTAAGATGTAGTAAGTAAAAGTTAGGGATAGAGAGATTTGCACATGATATTTGGAGTGGTTCGGCTTCGATCATACCTACGTCTACTCTCCACGCTAACAATCTATTGGCTGGATTCTGAATAATACATGTTCTGAGGATCGAAATTGAACCTAACGAAGAGAACAAATTATACAAGTTCTGAAGGATACAAATTCTGAATGATGCTTGCTAACCTTTTTGATTGATTCAGAACATGAGCTACATTGCATATTTTTTTTTTGTTTGACAAAGCATGTAGAAAATGTTGTAACTGTGGATTGCTTTCATGCCTTATAATTTGTAGCAGAACATGAAATGCATTGTTGTATTCTCTACGTGAAATTTTTTCCATTATTAGTGCTTTTTGATTATGACAAAAAGAGGGATAGAATATAAATGTGCATATGTATTAATAATATTGAGCTGCGATTGACTATACTTTAATATGTTATTATGCTCAATTTATCTGCTATCTCCTGATTACATACTTTGAATATATTAAAAGTAGAGATCACATCACATACTTGTCATGCCTTGATCTGAGTTATTATTTCTGGCAAGATAAGCCCATTACATTTAATACACCATATCTTTGAAAGGTTTTTGCACATCTACATATTCAGAGATTGTTTTGATGTCACTAAAAATGGAGAGATTGTTAGGGAAAATTTATTATAATGTTTTGAAGATGACAAAACAATCAAAGGCTATTAAATGCATTTATTAGCTGAGTAGAACTAGGTGAAAGATGCACAAGCTATTATGCAGATATTGTCTTAATAGAACATTTGAAGGTTATGAGTTATCTATCAATGGTGAATAAGGTATTGGGCATAGAGGTGTTTACAAGTTAGAGGTACCAGAGTAGAAGGTAGACAAACCTAGAAAGGGAAATTTGGTAAATCTTAGAAAGATCTTGGATAGGTGAATAGTGAGATAGAGCCGCAGTTGCCAATATGCTTGTAGGGATTAGAAGATGGAAGTTCAAGTGAAATTCTAGATATTACATCTGAAGTTTGTATGTGCTTAGACATTGACTCATATGTTGATGCAAGACAAGCTTAGAATTTGAGGAGCTTAGAGGTTGACGAACTCAAACTACAAGGAGAGTCTCAGAAGCAATGTTCGGATTCAGACACAAATCATTTTCACAACGGTTGTCTTCCATGAATGAAGACCTCTATTTATGGAAACCTATGTTCAGATTGTATGTGCGACTGAATCCACGGAAATATTGATTTCTTCTCTCAACATCTGCTAAATCTTCTTTATACAACCTCATCCAACGGATTGATTGGAGAGTGATCCTCTGAAGACCTTGCAAAGGATAGTTTGAAGGGTGAGGAGCATAAAAGAAGATAGAGGTGCCAAAGAACAAAGAGAAATCAAGAGTTGAAAATTCCAAAGTTCAAAGAGAGTTTTAATTCTATATACTTGTCTCCCATGAGTGTTCAATTGTAAATCTTCAAGAAGTATAGGCAGTGTAATAGTAGTTATTGGGTGTGATAGTGTGATCTATCAGCTTTGGGTATAGGTAGCACCAGTTTTGGATAGAAGTGCTTCCAGTAGAAATAGCATGTACTATGCTGTAACTTCAAGAAGATTCATGGTAAAATCCAATCAGTAGGCTATTAGCATAGAGAGTGGATGTAAGCTTGATCTAAGTTGAACTACTATAAACATCGAGTGCAAATCTCTCTATCCCTTAACTTTTACTTACTCCATCTAAGAGTTTATTACACATATATGAATTTGAATATACTATTGTTCATGCTCAGATTTTGACTTGTTCTGAACTTGTTTATTTTAATTTCACATTGTGTTATGAGTTCTTTAAAATCACCTATTCACCCATTTTAGGTACTATCGCTAGCCCCAACATTTTTTACCAATTTTTTGTTATGAATTTTGAATAAACCATTTAATTAAAATTTGATGTATTTGATTTTATTGGAGAAGTAGAATTTTTTTCGGCTCTAACCTAGAGTTCTTAAAGTATAAACAGCTTCGACTTGATTAAAACACTAGCATCCATTTTTTTCTAAATCCATTATGTCCATAATACTCTTGAATTAAAAACAAAATGATTTAGAACAGTATGGACTCAAAACAGGTTCTTTTAATCGTAACCCTTAAAAAACGTAGCTAAAATTGGGTTCAATTAAAAAACGTTCTTAAACCATTAGCCGATGGATTTTTAAATATTTATACATATTTCGACCCACATCTTTTATTTGAAAGATAAGCAAGTAAACCTACTCATAATTGTAAGCCCAGCTCGGGCCCATCTGAGTTTAGTATTAAAGTTGGGCTTTTTGGGCCTTGAAATTACCACTTTTGTGATTTATGCACAACTTTGTATTCCCTTGTGTGATTCGGAGCTTAAAAGGGCTTTCTCATGTTTTGATTATATCATTTGATCATCGGGACACTTTAAAAAGTTTTTTAATGAAGTTGGGACCGTTCAAACCTTTGATGTGCTCAACTCAAGGGCAAAATGCAGAGGCCTGGCTATTCTGCAAGCCAATGTAATACCATGTAATCGTGAACTAGTTAATCTAAATCTTTGGCTTGTGCAAGTAGCCATATCAGGATAGTTTGCGCATGGTTGGTGATATTTGGACACATACCGTAAATTCTTAAGCTGAAAATCTCATGAGTGTCAACCAAAGAATTCGTCAGTCTATGATAACATATCTACCACTCGTTGGTATTTTTCTAAAGTTTCATAATCAAATTGATTAATTTCATCAAATAATGATCTGATCATTGATTTCTGGAAAGTTTCGTGCACTTGATTGAATGGCTCATGACATATGCACTGACGAGGATTTCCACTGCGAACAGTGAGGAGAACATCATCGGTGGCAATTTTGGGCCTCATTATATGCAAATCCGACGTTGCCTTTCGTCCCATCGAATCAATCATGCATTCAATTACAGTGCGTAGGACAGTGACCCTCGATGTTTCCACTCGTCTTCATGTTGTCACCATGAGCTCACGAGGCAAGCAGAAGCCCGTACTGAGAAAATGGGCCAATTGATGAATATCTTTTGAAACCTAATCCTGCACACGCACGTAAACGAATCGATTCTTTGTTGTTTTAGGTGGAACAGGGAAGATCCACGTTAAGTTGCAGTCTTTTATTCTATTATGATTATCCCTTTTAGGTTGATAAACACTAAATTCACTGACTAAGTACCTTGCTAATATTATGAATCAGGTAAGACATTAATTAGTTATCGAAAATATATCTCAAGTTTGAGTATGCATTAGGATACTCGATTTGAGTAAGTTTCCTAATTTAAATAGTTTTTCATGTTTTTGAGCGATTTCCTAATTAGAGTAGATTTTCTTATAAAATGTTTGATGTTTTGGATACAAATATTATGAGATGTATATATATGAGATGGAATTCTTCTCGGTAGACACACAAGCAAACAAGAGAAGTGTTAGGGTTTTCTCTCTGTGAGCTTCCAGAGTAAGTTTTGTTTGAGAGTTTATGAGATAGCACTTATGCTTTGAGTGTAATTTAGGATTGAGAAACACTTGAGTAACTGAGCGATTGTAAACTCTGTATTCTCTGGATTCATAGTGGATTCCTTGGCAGCTGACTCTCTTCATGGATTAGGTACTAATACTCAGATCGAACCACATAAACATTTAGTGTCCTTATCATACATATAATAGTGGAATGTAAACTCTGTATTCTCTAATACTTTTTCTTGTCACGTTGGACTTCAATTGCAAGATCTATAAGAATCCCCGTCATTTTCACAACATTAGTCTCGAAAATTCTGCACATGGTATTGTGGGGTATTGAACCTTGTTGTGTGCCAAAATTCACATAGATGTTCAACTCTTAACAACCAAGCCAACCGAAGGAAAATTTAACCTATTTCTGCCCTTTTTATTGTCCAACAATATTAAACTAAAGCAATATTGGAAGTAGAACCACATTTATAATTATTGAATAGTATCACGGTACATTAGTAAACCTAGATTGGCTAAGAGTATTTTTTTTTCTTATGGTCTGAGACTTAGGCCTCATTTGGTAGCACGGCTAGGATAAAAATTTAATCCCATCTTATGTTTGGTGTCCCAACTCGACGATATATAGCTGTATAAGATCAGATAAAATCTGGATAATCTATCCTCGGTCTGGGGTGGATAGAAATTATCCTAACCATCTCTCTCTCTATTCTGTAGATCTGCCATCCTGCGACCATCGTAAGGGTCTTGATCCTCATGCAACCACCTGTAATGGTTGCACTACCCAGTCGGCGACCACTGTGGTGTCGCGGTCCCCCCAGGTGACCACCACTCTGGTGGTGGCTCTTCTTCATCTCCCTCATCTATCAATGTTAGGCAGCCAACATCCCAAAGGTTGCTTTGAAGAAGCGACAACCCCGATGGTGGTGATCGCGGTCACCAACAGCAGTAGCCAAATCCCTAGATCTAACATTCTGTTTTCCATTTTCATCAGCTTATTTTTTTTTAATCTCTAAATACTATTGCTAACCTAGGTGGGCTAAACACTCCGACTGGATATCATATGACCCTATCCGGCATTATATCTACCATTTTTACATAAGGAGCAATCCATGGGATCTCTTATCTCATCTTTTTGTACCATAATCCTTGTGTTGATGACCAAATGCAATCTTAGTGATTAAAAAATAAACTAGCACAAAATATTGTTTTAGCCTTTAGGTTTATGAAATAGCATCACTCGTTGCCATATAGCAAATCATTTGATAAGAATAATCTCATAGAGAACTATAAAATATTTCACACAATCTTTAAATGATGTCCGGCATATGCGCTTGGACTATGATTTGATAAATCTTTCTTTGCATAGTGAGTGTAGCTAGTAAAGATGCATTTACTAATTGTTGGGGTTATCCCACATTGATTGTGAAAGGGGTTGGTGGTTAGTTAATAAGTGTAAAAAGAAGTCTCACCGTTCGAGTTAGCTCTTGGGATGAGATAGACTCGAAACCAACCAACACTAGTATCAAAGTCTAGCTTACTAGCAAGTTTAGACCCAATCATTACACAGGAGAGATACGGGTTATTCCTCAATTTGTGAGGAGGAGATTATTGTGATTGTCTAATATCCTTATGGAAGGGATGAGCCCATATCTTTTCATTTTGATAAGTAATAAATAACATGTGGCTAGAAAACATTGGTACGATAAACCTTTCAGTTTTGGATTTTTCTTATCTTAGTTGTAACATGTGGTCAGAAAACCAGAGGGAAGGATCTTCCTCGGCATGCTCGCAGCAATAATAATCAGTGTGTATAGTGATGTTTTTCACCAAGAGACATACATTACAGATTGTTTTGGCATACAGAAGCGCCACCTTGTTACTCCAAATATATGATTGGTTTTTATTTATTTATTATTATCTCTTTTCATAGTGCAGTTAGAAGTTTTATATGGGCAATCCACCAAACCATTCGTCACGATGTCGCACCAATATAAAAATACACCAATCAACTAATCCATTAGAATATATAATAAACAAATAACTAAATAATAAGCCAAAAAGGCACAAAAAAAGAAAAGAAAAAGAAAATGTGAGTCAGTCGCTGTAATGTGTTTCATGGTCGGACTAGGTTTGCGATCAAGTCAGATTTACCCTTGCATGGTCTCGATTTTCTATCTCCCTTGTTGCTGTTTCACAAAGGAACGGTTTATGAGGCCATTAGTCAACGTCGCTTTGCTTCAAACTTCAGCTTCATCATTTCGCTTGATTAGAACACAGACGGCTCTCATTTTCTTTGTCGTTGTTGTGGCTGGTTTTTGTAAGGGAATGTTCTATGTGGAGATGTAACCCACCTAATTTATGTTAACGTCAAATTCGAAGGAGTAATATCATCAACGTGCCTATGATAGAGATAGGATCCCAATGTTTTATTAGCTTGTGAGGAGTAGCTAGAAGCCTATCTTCCATCCGTTCACAAAGGTAGATTCATATTATATAGAAGAAGATTAGTTCTCAATGAACTTGAAATGGGGCGTGTTACCGTTGACTCCAAATGTTTAATGGGGTAATTACCAAAAAAAAAAAAAGCCAAAACCTGTTGCATTTATCAATTTAGTCCTAAACCTTTTAATTTAGCCAGAAATGGTTGACATAAACAATGGTTGTTCTACGTGATAACATTGACGCTTATTTGTACAATTTTTTAATTTCTACGAATTTGTTGAAGTTTTTTTATATTCTATTTTTTTTCTTTTCTCTCTTTTTTTTTCTCATCTTCCTCCGAGGTCACCAGCCTCCTCGATGGCTAATGATCAGCCATGAGCAAGAGCCAGCGAGGCTCACCCTCACAGATCCGGTGAGGGCCAACCTTGCTGGTCTTTGGTGAGGCTCGCCCAAGCTGGTGAGATCACCTCACCAGCCTCGAGCAAGGTTCAACCTAGCTAGATGCTGGCGACATCAGCCTTGCCACTTCAGGTGAGGTGCAATAGAGGTTGCCCCTTGCTAGCCGTTGTCGAACCTTGCTGCCTTTGTAACTGAGAACTCCTCTTCACGCGAATGCCAAATTGATAATCAATTCAAGACCTTAATGTTGGAAACCCAATGTGTGTGGGGGAACGAAAATTGGAGAAACGAAGACACTTTAAAAAGTAAAGATTATAAATGAATAAAGAGGGAGGGAGGAATCAAACTTGAAATGTTTTGCTCTAATACTAGCTTGAAAGTGGTAGTGCTATTATTTTCTTGAAAGTTTACATCAATAGAGTATGAGGTGAAACCCCATCAAGTTGGCTCTGTTGGTTGAGGTATTGAAGGATTTTCTGTCTGGGATTACCTATTCAAACCCATAATTTTTTCTGTCTGGATACCTATTCAAACCCATAATTTACATGCAATTTGCTTTGAGTGAGGGTCACATGCACATATGTCGCATTTCCTTTGTGAGTGCTTTGATCCAAACTTGTCCATGGCCTCTGGGTCAAGCACTCGTCAACATAGTGCAGGGGTACTTTAGACATTTCATATTTCTCTTATTTTTCGTAATTTCTTAGATGGTTCCATCTCAAGCACCGGTAATGTCCACTCATGCTAGAATACATAATGTAGTAGAACTCTTTAAGGGTTGAACTACTAAAACTAACCTATCTCGATAGTCCCTTGATGTACATTGCTTGTGTCATTAATTAATACAACTAAGTAGAACATTTTTCACAACCTATTTTAATTATTTTTTACTCACAAATGACCTTGCAAATTGAGCATGCACCTTAGAATTGGGGCATTGCACACTTGAGTCGGCAAGTGTACTACTTGTGACTGATGATGGTATACACCACAAGTTTCTTGAAATGCACCAATGGCCTAAATTTTGATATTGGCATTACAGCCTGAGTTAGGGAGAAAGACTTTGGAATCACAGTTAGCACTCAAATGATTGGACATTGGAAACGGATTGAGGATTTGCATACTAAGGTGAATGCTTTAGACGGCCTAGTCGTCATGCTAATTTGATTTGCACAATGAGAAAGAGCATGGGGAAAATGGCCCGACAAGCGCCAAGCATTACTAAAGTAAATGCGAAAGGGACTACTGATAACATGCTAATGTCAGAAGAGTTTAATGGCAAAACGACATGGGTCGTGGTTGATTTAGATGCAGCCCATTACTTGTGGATGTGCTTGAAACCAAGCGACTAGGACTTGCATTGGACAATGATGTAGGTTAGATCAAGGCCGAGAACTCTCTAAGGTATGCTAATGCATGCGGTGGTCAGGGAATGCCAGTGAAAATTCAAGTGTGGATGAGACTTTCATGGCGGGGAAAGCCCCAAACAAGTCATAAACCTATTGCATTGGTACCAAATTAGTCATAAACCTTTTGCATTTGTACCTATTCAGTTTATCTAGGCAATTTTGGCCGAAAATCGTTGACATGGACTAGTCTTCCTACATTACGACCGGCGTTGACGTGGAAACATTATACAATATTTAATATTTTCTATAATTTTAAATTTTAAATTTTAAAATTTTTTTGAATTTTGGCTGGCAAGGGTAGCTAAACCCTCTCCTAGCAAGCCCTTGCCAGAGGCCATGAGGGCCGCTGTCACTTGGGCAAGGGTCTGTTGGGTTTCTAGCAGTCTCGGTCACTCGTCACATACAGAAAACATATCATACATGCAACGGAAAAAAATAAATTCAAATGGCACCCTAGATCGTCTTAGAGATCCTCATATACTTTAATCTAAAATTAAACTTTCTAAAGCAACTTTAGAAATGTACCTGGATAATAGAGGTTGGATACGGCTTTGTTTTTTGTCCTCGAGCCCAAGAGGTGTCGGGCCTCTAGTTCAAACATGCCCCGACACCTGTGCGACTTGGAAGATGGAGACTCAGAGGAACAGCCCTCGGATTATGCTAGTAATCCTCACGGCATCTCGATCCGAGCCCTTGGTTTTAAACCATGAAAACACAACCTTTGTGTATCCGAATCGATTGATTCTCGAGCTCACTTTTTCACGAAATCTGGCACGTATATATGTGACACTCACAAATTTCTAACCTTGGAACCCCCCTTACCCCTATTTATAGAGGATTAGAGAGAGGAAGAGAATGAGGGGGAGGAGCGGTATAAATCGCCCCCCCAAAAACCGCCTTACCTGGCGGCCAATGGGAGGCCGCCAGTGTGCTAGCTGACCCACATGGTTAGCTGCTGCTAGTCAAAGGTGTGAAACCGCCTTTGACCAGCCACGTGGGCCCCACCAAGGGCAGTGGAGGTGGTCAAAGGCGGCAATTTTGCCGCCATTTGACCAGCCTCATCGGTCGGTCATGGCCACCCAAATAGCGTCGTTTTGGGCGGTGATCCTCATCACGGGCTCTAGACATTCTAGGCTTGATTCCCTCAAGTTTCGTGATCAAATCACATCATTTGATGTGCCAAAAGACTCTATTAAACGGATAGAAATCCTATCATACTTTTGACTTTCTAAATGATAACTTTTCTATCATTTTTTTTTGATAATAATCTTATCCAATGATAATACAGGTATGATGTAACCATTCCATTATCCATGACATCACCATGATGTCATGCCTGTGTAATCAATTTCGTCATTTAATGAGGTTTAGAAGGAGGAAACGAATCCAATCTGTTTAAACTCCTTTGACTATCCAAATGGTCTTATCGCATTCTCGCGATCCCGTCTTTGTTATGGACGTCGCCAGATATCGGTTAAGGTGTGTGACATCCCTAGGTTCACCCCTGAACTGGTAGTGAGATTCCTCAGGAATTGATCGTCCCAAATCAATCCTTAGATCCCACAAATCATGAGTGACGTCTAGCAACATATCATGGTTACCCAGTCAAAAAAAGTACGAGGACAAAGTGAACCTGTTGGCCTTGGTTCATGTTTTCTATCCTTCTGTCTCACCATGTCCCGATCGAATGGGGGCCATGATATTTGAGTCAAACCTACAATTCGATCATATGCACAAATCTATCTAACGTGCATTCGGCGAGACTCCTCTCGACTTCTGCCTTGGCCAAGAACTTTCTAATGTACCGTCATACATAGATCGCATAGGACATCAACCTCATCTAATGAGGAAACAGATCCCAACGCCTGTGACTTTGTATATGGAGACTGTGACCTCGTATGAAGGACTGTGATCATGCACAGAGGTGGATCAATGATCGTAATATCGACTGTGAATCACGCCATCCATTATACAAGCCAGCATTGTAGCTTAGGTCTGAGGACCATTAACACATCAAAACCAAGAGCGATTGAGACATTGACCAAGCACGAAACCTCCATGTTAGTCAATCGCTCTTTCGTCACGTTCAGTGGATTCGATCAAACTCGTTTCGATATGAAACACCTGTGTTCCAGCTTAGACGTCTAACGTCCGATGACTTGTGACTCGTCAACCTATTAGGTATCCAATGCTCAATAGCGAGGCTGCAAACACACTGGTCTCAAGTGGCTCGTGGATGCCAATCCATGATCCTTTGACCAGACCAATTTGAAGATTAGAGACCAACTAAGGACCCGTCACACATATTCTTGACGCCTCAAGAATGGGTATCAGTTTCAACTGACCTAAAGGACTTGATTCATCTAAATAAAAGGACAAAATGAATAAACATGGGTCTTGCCATTAATACAATATCGATAGTACAATATTTATGCCATACATATGACCATCACATGGTTGCTTTAGGGCATACTCCTAACAACCTCTCACTTGCACTAAAGCCAACCATGCTGATATCTTAAACCCATTTTACTAATGTGTTTCTCATATGCAGCTTGGGGTACGCTTTTAGTGAAGGGATTCGCTATATTATCCGCGAAGCGTTTTTGCTATCCTCTCCCAACGATCGAATGAGATGGAAGCGCCTCTTAATTGCTTGGACTTATGGTGAGACCTTGGTTCCTTTGCTTGAGCGATCGCTCTACTGTTGTCGCAAAACAATGGATCAGCTCCTCGATAGCAGAAACTACTCCAAGCTCTACGATGAACTTCTTCATCCAAGTGGCTTCCTTTGCAGGCTTCCAAAGCTGCCAATACTCTGCTTCAATGGTGGAGTCGACAGTTTATACTTTGCTTAGAACTTTTCCAGCTAACTGCTCCACCATTCATTATGAATACAAACCCAGATGTTGACTTAAAGTTATCAAGATCTGATTGGAAATCAGAGTCCGTATATGCCTCAACTTTGAAATCTGCTTCTCCATACATCAAGAACAGTCCTTCGTCCTTCTTAAGTACTTAAGATGTTCTTGATCGCGATCCAGTATTCCTCACCTGGATCCGATGAAGGTGGGAATATCAAGTCTCGCATAGCATAGCATATAGCATATATTATGCTGCAATGGGCAAGCATATGGTATCTTTGCCATTTTTTGTCTCTCCTCAGGGGTCTTGAGACATTGCCCCTTAGAAGACGTATTCCATGTCTAAAGGGTAATAACCCTCTCTTGGAATATTCGATGTTGAACCATTTCAATACTTTATCTATGTACGTGACTGTGAGAGGCCAAGCAATCATCTGGATCTATCTCTATGGACCCTTGATGCCCAAAATGTAGGTGGCCTCTCCTAAGTCTTTCATGGAGAATTTCTGTGACAAGAACAGCTTAATAGATGACAGCATTGCTATATCATTACCATCAATAATATATCATCTACATACAAGACTAGGAACGCAATAGCGCTCCCACTGAGCTTTTGTACACAAAGGGCTCATCCGGATTCTTCATGAAGCCAAACATTTGATCATTTCATCGAATAGGATGTTCTTGCTCCTCGAGGCTTGTTTTAGTCTATAATAGATCTCTTAAGCTTGCACATCTTATACTCTTTGCCTTTGACTCAAAACTAGGCGACGTTCCATATAGATATCTTCTTCAAGAAATCCATTAAGGAACGCCGTTTTGACGTCCATTTAGAATATCTCATAGTCCAAGTGTGCAGCTATGGCTAATAAAATCCTAATGGACTTCAGCATGGCGACTAGAGAAAAGGTTTCATCTAATCAATACCTTCTCTTTGGTGATAACCTTTCACCATCAGTCTGCCTTTGTATGTTCCAACTTGACCCTATGCATTAATCTTTCTCTTAAAGATCCATTTGTAGCTATAGTACAACACCTTAGGTGGGTCAACTAATGTCCTACATCGTTAGAATATATTGAATCCTTTCAAATTTCATGGCCTCAAGCCATTGTGTCAGAATCCTTATCTGACATAGCCTTTTGTATATGACTTGGGATCATTTCATTGATCACCTCGTTTACCATAAACAGCGGCTGCATCTCATCACCAAATTCTCATAGTAACGTTTCAGATGATGAGACACTCTCAAACTCCTTCTCAGAGGCAGTATATCTAAGCTCTCACTAAATCAGAGAGCGGAGTCCGAACCTGTGGAGTTCTTACCTCTTCATTTCCTTCTTGCAGGACTATCCTATGGCCTTCGCCCTTTTCTGGAGGAACTGTTTCTCCAGAAAAGTGGCGTACCGCTGACCCAAACCTTTGGTCAGAATGGAAATAGAAATAATTCCAAGACTTT
>JAGVVM010003768.1:0-38186 GCA_019149425.1 Psidium friedrichsthalianum
TGGCCACCAATCGATCAGCATGAGTGCTTTGACGCGGACGTCTTGGCAGGCTTTGATGCTGCGATAAGCGATGGTGTCGATGTTCTATCGGTGTCTTTAGGCAAGCATCCAGGCGAGTTTTTCACGGATGGAATTGCCATTGGATCCTTCCATGCAGCTTGGAATGGGATTGTGGTGGTTTCTTCTGCCGGCAACTCCGGGCCCCAACCAGGGACCGTGAATAATGTTGCTCCGTGGATGATCACCGTTGCTGCAAGCACGATTGACCGGGAATTCACGACGTACGTTGCTCTTGGAGACAGGCAGCACCTAAAGGTATTAGGTCCTCTTAGTTTAGACAATTATGCTTTTTCTTGATACTAACTTTTACTGTGCTTATGAATTTTTTGGAAGGGCTCGAGCCTTTCGGCCAATGGGCTGCCATCCAATAAATTCTATCCACTGATCAGCGGTGCAGATGCACGGGCTGAAAATGTGTCGGCTGCAGAAGCGTGAGTTTAATCTGCTGATATTTTTCCAAATGTGCTCTACTTTCTCAGTCATATCCACTTTTGTATAGTCCCGTTTCGCTTTCATAAACCAATACACGATTTCTGAGTATTGCTTGAATTGTTCGCAGTTTGCTCTGCAAAGCCGGAACCCTCGACCGCAAGAAGGTGAAGGGGAAGATCTTGGCTTGCCTTCGCTATGAGAACGAGAGAGTAAAGGTGGGTCAACAAGCTGCGCTTGCAGGTGCTGTTGGGATGGTTTTGGCTAATGATGAAGCAAGCGGAAATGATGTTGTGGCTGATGCTCATATTCTTCCCGCTGCTCACATCTCTTTCGTGGATGGGAAAGTTCTCTTCGCTTACATCAAATCCACGGAGTAAAATTTCTAAGCAGTTCCTTTTTTGTTTTTTTGCCGGCTTACAACCATCTTTCCGGGTTCATCTCCCTTTTCTTGAGGATTCTCACATTCTTATATATGCTTTTACTTCTCCGTGCGCGCCTCCGTCTCATTTAGGAATCCTATGGCTTACATTACTCGTGTGAAGACAATGTTAAACACGACTCCTGCTCCATTTATGGCTTACTTCTCATCCAGGGGACCGAACACCGTTGAGCCAGCAATCCTTAAGGTATATTACTGAGATTTCTGAAGGCGTCTTACTTTTTGGTTGATCAACTACTGTTAACTCCCATGCCAAAACTCCTAATGGTCGTTGATGTACTTCAGCCCGATATAACAGCACCAGGATTGAACATCATTGCTGCTTATACGCTGGCGGTCGGTCCAGCAGGTCAAGATTTCGACAAGCGTAAAACACCTTTCAATGTACAGTCGGGCACCTCAATGTCTGGTCCTCATGTGGCCGGCACCGTGGGTCTCCTGAAAACCCTCTATCCCAGTTGGAGTCCCGCCGTGATACAATCAGCAATCATGACAACAGGTAGTACATCTTCATATGTTCTTTCTGTTAGTTCCTTTTCTATTATGCTAACGGCAGGCAAATTCTTTCTTCATTGTTGTGTTTTTTACCGTAACTTTCACCATTACACAGCAAGAACACGAGACAACAAGGTAGAGCCGGTGCTCGATGCATCTTTTGCCAAGGCAACTCCATTTTCCTATGGTGCTGGACACATCCGTCCAAATCGGGCTATGAACCCCGGTCTCGTGTATGACTTGACCGCAAACGACTACTTGGACTTCCTATGCGCCCGAGGCTACAGCGAATCCCACCTGAGACTATTCACCAATGAGACTTGCAGATGCACCAAACATTTTAAAACGGCAGATTTGAACTACCCTTCTATCACTGTCCCGGATCTCAACGGCACCGTCGCGGTCACAAGAAGGGTGAGGAACGTGGGGACTCCAGGCACATATTCCGCGCACGTCAAGGCACCAGCGGGAGTGTCGGTAATCATCCGACCACGGAGCCTGGTGTTCGAAAAGCGGGAGGAAGAGAAGGAATTCAAGGTGGTGTTGAAACCTAAAGTTGCTGGCAAGCCCGTTGACTATGTGTTCGGAAAGTTGATCTGGTCTGATGGGGCGCATTACGTGCGGAGTCCTTTGGTTGTGAAGCACCGGTAAACGTGATCAACTACAGGAAATAGGGGTGAGCATAGCTTGGTGGGTCGGGTCTAGACCTAAACCCTAAACCCCACCTTGTTATAATCGGTTCTTAATTTTTGGAATCGAGACTCTACCATATTTATCCTAAAGTCTGTTTTGAAACCGACCCTATTTTTCGGTCCGGTTCTAAGGTCTACCCAGTTTCCTTGTAAACAAGGATGAAAATAGAATCTTACGATCACATGAAGCTTCCACAATTTACTTGTAAAAGCTCAATAAAAAGATGAATGAGAGAGAAAAGAAGGGGCACAGATCAAATTGAGGACAGAGAGTTTCCTCATAAATTACAACTTTGACGATGAACAATTAAATTTGACGGAGAGAAATATCTACTACTCAACCAATCAACTCTGCATATTCAACGAAAAAAAAGGCATCTGTATTTACAGATGTAAATACTCCTTGGTGCTAAATTGAGCTTAAACATCATATTACATAACACTAAGAGGAAGGAAGAATCTTAGAATTACTTGTTCCCCTGCATGAGGCAAGGCTGCGATTGGGAAGCTAACTTAGCGAATACTTAGTCACTTAGTTTTTTTTTAAATAGTATCTAGAAACTGGTTCTATAAACCGGTCCGGGTGAGTCTTTACCTTGAATCAGAAACCGGACTGGTTTCAACTGGTTCTCGAAAATTGGAACCGTTTCCCAGACCGATTTGAACGGGAAACGGTTCCTGGCCCTGTTTTTCGAATGGTCCGACCCAGGTACCAAGTAAACCCGGTCCGGTTGCATACCCCTAAGAGGGAGGATTGTGGTTTGGCAAGCTAAATAGGGTCTGATCACTTCTCTCTTTGGGGAAGAGATCCTAATCGCACGAATGGTGTAGCCATCTTCAATCAATCGTATGCTATTGAAGGGGAGCACAGACACGATCAATTTTTTGCTGGAAGATGCAAATTTGGCAACCAAAAAAAAAAAGAACACACAGTAGATTTTTCGCAACTAATTTCTAAAAGCAAGAAAACCCCTGTCGGGTAGATGATGTGGAGGAGTTCATCCAATCGAATTTTCATTCTCTTGTGAGCTAATCCACAAGTCAAAAGATGCTGTCAGCATGTGAAGTAATCATCAAGATCTCAACTTTCAGTTGGCTGAACCTGAATCGCTCTCCTCATTTACCTCAAACGTCCTGCAAATTCAATCTGTTAGCTCAACCCATTGCGTAAGATCCGTAGAAGAAAGAAAAGAAACATGAGGAACTACGAACCCTCCGTTGCAGAACCAGCTCAATCTAAAGATCAGATCAGACATATCAATCAGGACAAACGTAATGGGCAAATCACCAACCACATAAGCTGGCTTCAGACAATCCAGGCTCCATCTGTATGTCCTCCTGGTGTCTCATCCTCTCGACTCATTTTCAGATATTTAGTTTCATTCCACCTTTTTTTTTCTTTGGTCGAAAGTTTCGCTCCACTTTATTAACGAGAGAGATAGGGAGAGCTTTATCAACACCTATCCAATGTTCTTGCCTCGGGCATTCGAAGAGATTTCCTTACCCTTTGGTCATTGAGTGAACTAGCACAAAGTCACATTATTCTTGAGATAGGGAGAAATGCATCAGAAGTTATTTACGACGCTCATTTTAGTGTCAATAATTTTTTTTAATCGCTTAAATGCCAAATTTTTTTAAACATATTACTTAAGTGCCAATTTCGATCTACTTGATAAAAAATACGACATAGCCTTTCTTTTTATTAACATCCGAAGCCAGCGTGGCTCTCCGAAAGTCCAGTCAACATCTAAAACATAAAACAACTTTGTTTAATGCATGTCTCTAGAGATGGCCACGAGCTGGTTCTGGCCCGGAACCGGCCGGGGTCAAACCCAAAACCGGCCTGGTCAACCAGCTCGTGTGGCACGGGTCGGTTCCGGGTTACTAATTTTGGGAACCGGCCTGGCCCCAAACCTGGGCCCAAACGACTATATTATAGCCGTTTGGACCAAACGGCTATAATATAGTCGTTTGGTTGACCAACGGCTATATAGCCTTTTTTTAAAATTATTAAATAATTTTTTAAATTTATTAAATAATCCTAACTAATATAAATACTCATATTCACCTTTCATTTTTTCTCACAATTTCTCTCAAATTCGTTCAAATTCGCTCAATTTAGTTAGTTTTCTTCCACTTAATTCTCTCAAAAAATGGCTAGTGTAAGAGGAAAGAGCCGATGATTCCCGAAGAATCCAATTATTCTCATGATCCTCGTGAGTATACACATTGGGGATACGATGACGAAGATGATATCAACGTTATTCCTAATATCGAGCGCATTCCGACGCAAAAAAGTCTACATCCAACTATCAATATCGAAGAAGCGTCAACAACAAAAGAAATGAGTCGAGAGGGTGCATCCATCATATGGCAACACTTTACCAAGCAACATCTAGAAGAAAAAGACTTCAACCTCACATGTAAGCATCGCAAAAAAAATATAGATTTACAAATAGAAGCGGTTATGGAACATATCGACGACATCTTGCGTCAAAACATCCAACGGAATTCGGGATCGACACGAGCCAACAACAAATTCCCAAGTTTGTCGATTCTAACACTTCTCATTTGTTTCGTTAAGATAGAAATAATTATGAGGAAGAATTAGCTAAATTTGCTGCCGTTGAACATTTATCGTTTAATTTTGGTGAAAATTTTGGTTTTAATACTTTTGTACAAAATGCATATACTCCACAAGCAAAACCTATTTCGAGAAATACGCTTAAATGCCAAATGTTTAAACTTTATAAAAAAGGAAAAGATGATTTGAGAAATTTTTTTGCATTTTTCAATGGACGTGTGCATATAGGTAGCGACATTTGGAGTGATCCTTGGCAAACTCATTATTATATGTGTATTACATGTCATTGGATAGACAATGATTGGAACATTAAAAAAAAATTATTGCATTTCGAGTTTTTGATGAAATGCATACGGCACATAATATTTATAGAATAATTAAGCAAGTTTTAGAAGAATATTTATTGGTTAATAAAAATTTTTCAATTGGTTTTGATAATGCCTCGGCAAATACTGCTTCCATTCGCGAGTTAGAAATGATTTGTAAATCCGCTTTTGGTGAAAAAAATTTTCACATTAGATGTGCTTGCCATGTTTTAAATTTATGCGTACAAGATGGTTTACGAACTCTTGAAATTTCTCTCCATCCAATAAAAACAGCAATTCAATATTTATGGAAACATCCCCAAGTTATCAGAGATTGGGGTAGATTTTGTAAACAAAATGGAAGAAAACCAAAAAAATTTCCAAGAGATGTTCCAAATCGTTGAAATTCTACATACGAGTTGTTTAATCAATCTTTTTCATATAAAGATTTATTATGTACATTTTTTGCGAATCATGTTTCTCAAAATAATTTATACCCACAAAAATGGGATATTTGCAAAAGAATTTTAGATTTGTTAAAAGTTTTTAATAATACAACTTATACTTTATCCGGTGTTTATTATCCTACTACACATTTATTTTTAACAGAGTGTGTAAATATTGCTGGTATTTTTGAAGAAAATAAAGACGATAATCAATTAGGTCCGACTATTATAACATGCGAACGAAATGGATGCAATATTATACCAAAATTCCTATTATCTATTGGTTGTTTGTGTTTTAAATCCACGTACGAAAATGGATGGCTTACTTGATGATTTGAATTCATACTATGAAGTGTTTACATTTGACTGAAACTGTGAATATTAGAGATATAGAAAAAGAAGTTAAAAATATAATAGTAGAATTGTATAATGATTTTTGTAATAGTATAATATGTTGATGATAGTGGAACTTCTTCCCAAGTTAGTGATATGCAATGCAAGTACCTAGGTAGAGGGTCTAGAAATCTATAAATAGGCAAAAAAGACAAAGGAATAATAGGAAATATTTCCGAAATAGAAATTTATTTAACTACTGTATTTGAGTTTCCTTAATCAGAAAGCACGGATTTCCAAATTCTACAGTGGTGGAATAGTCATTCAACTCATTTTCAGTACTAGCTCACATTGCAAAAGAGATTTTAGCAACCCTTACCAATAGTTGCGGTTGAATAAGCATTTAGTGCTGAAGGTAATATTTTGGATGAGCGACGTTCAAGATTATCTCCGGATTCGGTTGAGACTCAAGCTTGTGTCGATGATTGGACAAAGGCTACATATCGACGACAAGAGATGGATCACCACAACGAATTCGAATTCTTCAATGACGAAGATAACCACCACCACGGTACCACCACCATGGGTAGTGACGATTGACGATGAGGTAAGTATGGGGTTATCAAGGTAAAGACTAACTACATGGGTTTTGATTCTTCTATCTCCAAGAAGATATGTAAACACTTAATGATAATTCATTAAGTTCAAGTCCTTTCCTCCCTCCCCATTTTTTTTCCCCGATCCCCAAATTTTGATTACACTTTGTATTTAAAAATTTATTATTTCATAATTTTATCTTTTTTTATTTCATAACTCATTATTAATTTTTTTTATTTCGCAAAAATTTTATTTGAAAACGATTTGAACCCGACGGAACCGCCAATTTCGTTTCGGTTTCCGGTTCCGAACCGACGGTTTCCGTCCGATTCAAACCGGGAACCTAACCGGTCCTTGAGCTGGCCCGAATCACTGGTTCATGAACCAGAACCGGGGAACCGTCTTAAAAGTTCCGGTTCCGGTTCATGATAGGTCATGAACCGGAACCGACGGTTCCAAACCGTGGCCACCTCTACATGTCTCCATCCTTTTTTTTTTTTTTTTTTAGTTCTTTTTTTCCCTTTTTTTTTCTCTCCTTTCTTCTCTAGCCACCGATTGGCTAGAGGGAGGCCCGAGAGTCAACATTACCCAGCGATAGCAAGGGCTCACCCTTGCCACACATCTCTATGTCCAGTCGACAGCCCCGCAACTGACTAGGAAAAGAAAGTAAAAAAACAACAAAAAGAGTAGAAAAGAATAATAGCAGCGAAGGCCATATATTTATTGGCATGTTGCTTTAAAAAAAAAAAAGAAATCAAACTACCACATCACTTAAAAAATTTTGATTATAAATGCCAAGTATGTTTTTTTTGGCCGAAATGTATTTAAGGTATATTTTTTGGCATGTTGCTTTAAAAAAAAAAAGAAATCAAACTACCACATCACTTAAAAATTTTGATTATAAATGCCAAGTATGTTTTTTTTGGCCGAAATGTATTTAAGTGATTTTTTTTTTAATTTGGCATTTAAGTGAGGCAACTAAAACTTTTAGTATTAAAATGAGCATCATACATCATTTTTGACACTTCTAATATATTTCTCCTTACATAATTTTTGACACCTCATGTACTTATCCTTCTGATGTACTTCTCCTGTCTTGAGATCAACCATCCATCCCACTGCCTTTCAAAGATGCGCAAGTTAGCGGACGTTAACAAGAAGACGAGCGATGCTGAGCAAAGAGACATCATCGTTCAACACAAAATGCCGAACCACCGCTGCCGAGACAAATCTCCAGACGTAGGTTCAAAGAAATACATAATCACCGCAAAACGAATGACATGATTGAAAACTAAATTATGCGATTAACTCTCGAGCACATATGTGCCACATTCTCTGGTAAAAAAATGGAGGGAGCACCATGTCCACATATTTTACAACCGTTCGATCACTGATGTATGAACGGTCAAAAATTCTTGAATATCCAATTTCTTCATTTGAGAGGGGCAAAAGAGTAAGAAGGAAAAATTATATTGCATAGAAATAAATTTAAAAACATGGATCACAAAAATTCTTGAATATCCAATTTCTTGAAAAAATGGGGACTGTTGAATCAACATTCTCAACAAGCTGCACATCCTCATGATCAACTTAAATGATAATCAGCAGCGCTCCCATAACAATTGGAAAAAATGTCGGAGGTGTAAAAATAATTATCCATCTTCAGTTCAGGTTCAGCCCCCAAAGAGATACGAAGCCGCTTGTTCTTCATTACCATCAAAGAATTTCAGAGCTTGTATCACCGCATCTCTTCCAAATCCAAGCTCCACGAGCTTAGCAACCTTAGCTTCGAAATCTGCTTCCTGCATTAACAAATACACATATCCCTAACTGGTGATTGATTGCCAAATGCACACCGTTGAGCATAGGTGATTGGCTTTTAACCTATCCAGATCAGTAGACCCATCCGTTCCCCCAAGCAGTGTTGACATATTAACATAGTGAGGTTCATTTTTTTTAGGGATCAACTATCGTATTTAGAAATACGACGTGATCGTCCTAACATATCCTACATAACCGCATATGGAGACCACTTTTCCACTGGGCAATAAACAAAATGAAAGACCTTTTAGCAGTATGTCATTTGAAAATAAAAACAGAACTAGATAGCAAACCCAACCTTGCTTGCATTACTGGGTGTGTTCGCAGCTCCTGTGACAGTTAAAAGAAGACGAGAAAACGACATAAATCCCACTACCGACATTTTGTGGAAAACAGAAATCAGCAAATTACAGGTACAATAGATATATAAGCAAATTGGAACTGGAACTGGCCTGAAGAATGACTGCCAGAAGGCACGGTGGTTTTACTCTTATCGGTTGTGCCTGTTGTAGCCTGAAATTATACAGATGATATTAACTCCTCTATTTTAAAAAAAAAAAAAAAGATGAAATAACTCATTTCTATTAAATCATGCTTGATGTCGAGAGTTTGCATCAGACAAACATGATCCAAACAAAAGATCATAGATGATGGACGACATCATCCAGCCATAATTTTATAATTGAAAGAGACGTACCGGGGCTCCTGAGCTAGATGCTTGCTTGGCAAGCCTCTCTTCATCCAGAAAACGCGATGGCAAGTCTTTTTCTGCAAAAAGTGGATATTTCAGTTTCTAGTTTTCACGGAGAACAAATTCATATCAAATTGTGAAGGGGACACAGCTTTTAGATTTAAGACTTTAATCTCAGAGGTTAGCATAGTGCTGGACCTTGCAAAAATGGTACTGAAACTTCCCCTCCACCAACCCTTAGAACGTTCTCCTTCAAATCAATTATACACTGAAAACAAACAGAAACTTGGTAATTATATTTTCATGATATTGATTACATCACAGAATTCACAACTCAACCCAATGTAAGAAGGCAAAAAACTGAATAAGTGGTTTAATCATGACTAATGTAATTTTCAGAACATTCAAGATAAAACCAAGGTTCATAAGTACAAAAGGAAATTAAAAAACTACCTGGTGCTTTCGGAGCATATCTAGACCAAAGAGAAATTCCATGTTTGGAGAATCCAGCACCAAAAAGGAGCATGGATAAAATATATTTCCAATCTACAAGAGGAAAAACACAGAAATGTGTCTAAAGTTAGTTGACTCCAAACTCCTCATACCCGCAAGTTTTTGGGTGATAGCGTCCCTCCAACGGATAGTAAAAACATATGCTCAATAGAACAGAATAAGTCCTTCCACCTGAGGGTAGGATTTCAATGTTACCGCATGGGGGGTAGGGGAAAAAGATGGTCCTGGCCATTCTTAGGATTAACCAAACAAGACTTTTAGGCATAAAAATTCTTCTGGTGGATAAATATATTGCCTGGCAATTGTATGTATACAATTGAAACCGACACTTCCTTCCCTTACCTTGATCGAGGCCACATGTATTCTACCCAATATCTCAGATTGACCAACCCCATGAGCAGTGCCTTTGTACCGCTGATCTAAAAGCCTCAACAGTCTGAGCAAGAAAAGCAAATGGCACTGTTGACTTTCTCTATGATCTACAGTGCCTTTAACAGCAAACTAACCAGACAGCCATATCAAATACTGAACACAGTGCTCAGCACAATAGTATAAAGCAAACATGAACAATAAGACATACCCACAACGCTCTGCACAACTTTTTGATATAATAGTAGACTGTGCTCCACTATCGACAAAAGCCTGGAAAAAAGTAGATACAATTCCACGGTGCGGATTTTGAAATCATTCAGGAAAGAAGGTCTAACAAAATATGATTGCAAATGAATGAGAACATATCAAAACAACAGAACCTAGAAGATGAACGGATTTTTTAGTATTTATGCATCCAAAAAAGTTTGAATGCAGTCCTTAAAGATGTTCTGATAAAAAACAGATGACGTAAACTGTCAATAAGAAAGCAAGTAATTACATTCTTAAGTAATGTTCATAGCTAATACATGTTGAAACGGTATGACGAGTGTATTCTATCATTGACCTTGTCACAGTACCTTCAAAGGGACACCATTGACCTCCATGTCAACATACAGCATCACCTGAAAAATATTAATATGCACAATTAGGGTGTGAAAAAGCTAATATAAAATAGACTCCTAAAATCATGCATACCACTCTTGCAAAAGCTTCAGGGTTATATTCCAGAGCAGCAGCCCAATTTTCATCAATCCCTTTCTGTAAAATAAATTTTTAGAAATTGAACCATAACGGGAAAAAACACGATAAAGGAAGGGGCCAATTAGAGCAAAGATCTTCCAGCACTAAATATTACTACAGTTTACCTGACGAATGGCAGCTTCAATTTTCTTTTGCGCTTCAACATCAAAAGGATCAGCATGTAGAAGGGCCTATAACAAAGCATGAAGGACTAAACTCAAACTTACAAAAAGGCATCGATAAAAAACAAGCCCTATATTTGATTGAAAAAAAATTCATAATAAGTATGAGATATATATCCTTTTCAGCTCTATCAAACCCAAAAATAGGTACAAAACATAGCTAGCTTTTTAAATGAAACTAGAAATGTGAGTATTGCACAGTTGCCCAAAGCTAATGTCCTGATCATGGTAAAACAGTTCAATAGAGACCATGTAATGCATTTGTGGGTAAACATAATACTCACAAGTTCCTCGTCTTGTTTCCTTCGTAATTCAGACTTTTGGCGATGGCGCTCCTTTAGAATATCTTGCAATCTATTTAGATCGTTTCCCAGAATAGCTTGTGCAAATTCAGGATCATTCTGGGAGTTAATGGAACATCCAGCAAGTGAGAAACCAAATTTCAATATTCTTGAATAAATAGAGGATGAAACATCTAACTATGCCAGACTTTTCAAGGCTGAACACAATTGACTGCTGCATTTTGCCGAAACAACATAATGTACTAGTCTTTTCCAAGCCAACAATTTGAGATAAATATTTGCTGAGGTGTTATGTAGGAGAACAAAATATTGACCATATATATTTTGATAATTACAAAACCATCACTTATTAATGATGTTTTATGTGTTCAAGCTAGATTAAATTTGAAGAACAGTAATGAAATATGAAGGCTTTGGCAGCAATTCTGGAAATGTAGCAAAAATTGCCCTTGGCGGCACTTATTTAGCCTTTAGCGATACTTTTAAAATGCACTAAGACTGGGGAAAATTCCCCGACCACATGAACAGAGGCTTGTATGTTGCCCAATCTTTTTGTGGATCAAACGGGCAAACAGAATTTGCGGAGCAGGTGCCCAGAAGCTGCAACGATGGAAAAGTTACCCTTTGGAGTGTTTCTAATGGCTAGTTTGGTTTGTTTTTTGTGTAAATAAGACCTCTAGGATCTTGGGGGTAGATCACATATTTATTGCATATCTAGGTATGACAAGCCTCCTGTGCAAATAACCTCAAGTCTGGTCTAAAGCCATTGAGGTTTGGGATCAAGTTTGTACATGGAAGCTTGGGTCCGTGATCAACCAATCTTTTTTAATCTTTTTTTATTGTATTAGCGAGTTTGGGGAAACTTCCGAGCGAGTTCAGGTTGCCAAGTAGGCAGGTGCTACTGCTGAACCAATATAAATTGACTCAAGCAAGCTTTCTCTATCCGTACTCTCTTTATATTGGTGCATATATTATATTTACATACTGGATTTATAATTGTGAAGATTGTTGGTTGCTTGTGTTTTGATTTTGACTAGTTGTTATCATACCTTTGGGCCAACACCAAAGTAATACTGGACAGAAATTATGCGAAGAAAAGCATAATGTACAACAAAGATAGCCAAGCCAGCACCAAAGCATTCACAAGAGTTTGGATAGGCAGCACTCAGTTGATTGAGAATTAACCTCAACCAGAGTGCCATAATCGACATGCTTTCCTCAAATGGATGCACCAAAAAGCTTCAAGAGACATCGACAAGCATTCTACCTGAAAGAGTTGTGCCATCATGTTAGAATCCTGTCGAAGTTGTTGCTGGAGAGCTGCAGGTTGACAGCAGACCCATCAGGATTCCAGCCCAACTCATTTCCCGCAGCACTGTAATTTTTTAAAACCATTTCAAGAGTTACCATTTGCACAGAAAAGGGGAGAAGGGTAAAACGAAAACCTTATCCTCTCTCCCACTTGCTCCTACTGGCAAAACCATATAAAAATGAAGAATAGAAAAAGGAAAACCAGGCCTCTATGACTCAAAAGATTAAGGAAGAGGTGGTAGAATAACGGAGACCAAATGATGGTTGCAAAGGAACAATTAAAGGCACTGCTCAATCATAATGTCGTCCTCGTTGCATCATTAAGGAAAAACTCAGCACACAGAAATGAAATTTCATCTGATCTCTGTGATGGTGAAAGACAGTAAATAAAGTGCCCCCTGTCCTGACCTCAATCCACTCCACAATCAAGATGCGATTACACCAACCTAATTATCTATGCTGGCAAACTAGAAGTATTATCTGAGCAAATCAAGATGTAAAAGATTAAATAGTAAGTAAACTATCAACATCACTCGTATATTTACTAAAGGAAGCCAGAAAGGGGAAGATCTTGGTTCAGCATGAGCGGTCCATGTTAATCAAATCTGCAGAAGTTCCCTCTTCTCGTTGGAAAAGATTTAAGGGGAGAACAGTTCTATCTTCTCACTGTGCCAACTGATTTACTTAGAGAACAAAAGGCAACTATTGAAGTAACAGAAGTATATAGACCCAGCTTCAGAAGATACAGGTAATCCCCACATGTTCTGTTAAACGCACGCTACAGAACACACCTACAAGAATACGCAAGGTCTTGAACCTTCAAAATCTACGGAGATTCTTCAAACTAAACAGCCACGACTCGCGACGGTAATGCTTCTCCTTCTACAGCAGCTTCCACTCCCCCATCAAAGAGTGCAGCGAATTAAGGGGAAACCGAACATACCTCGAAGCAGCGCCAGAGACCATCATCACCAAATCCTCATCCTTAACGCCCAAAGCGCTCAGCTTCTCCGAGTTCCTCATCTCCCTCCCGTTATAGAGCAATTGCTGTTGCTGGAGAGGCACGCGCGTCTGCAAAGAGCAAACAAAGAGTTACTTGAGCTAAGGGCGGCTCGCAGAAGAGAGACGCAAGCTAATCGGAAACGGATTGCGAAGGAGGAGAACCCCCACCTCCACTTCGAGCAAAGCTTTAACATTTTCAACCTACACCAAACAAACGAAACGCGTGATTACACAGATTACAGAGAGGAAGGACGCGGCGCCACTTGGGAATTAGGTTTAGAACAGCGGGAGAGGGGAGTACGGATCGTGGGGATCGACGTCCAAGGAGATGATCTGCTCGTCGGCGGTCATTACAGTGATCTTCATCCTCGGTCTTCTCGCTTTCTGCTGCTGCTGCTGCTGCTGCTAATCAGATCGGGGAATGAATCGTTTGACTTCGTGCCTGATTCCTTTGAGCTTGCTTCGCTGTCGCGCCTCGCTTCTGGGCTTCGATCTGAAGGGTCTATATATGATGCATGGAGTTGGAGTTGCCGGGAGTGACTTGGAGGAGGGGGCAGCGATTGCTTCTCTGCCTCTGCTCCGCTGGGCCCCGCAATGGCGCTCGGATCGTTATCCGAGGGACCGACGACTGCCTAAGATTTGCAAAAAAAAAATTTACAACTAAGGGTGGGCATGAAAACGTTGTGTTTCTCTATTTCTGTTCCAAACATATTCTAGAAATAGGTTTGAAACAGAAACTCGTTTGATAACGCAAATCTGTTTTTCTATTTCTGTCCAGAAATAGATTTTGGCCAAAATCAGAAACAAAAAATTTTTGTTTCTGACAGAAATTGAAAAATCTATTTCTGTTCCAGAAATTATTTCCTGGAAACATAATGGTTGTCATGCGCACCCTAAATCTTAGAATAATCGAATTAGTGCAATTTCCGTTGACTCGTCTCCGACTAAAATTGCCGACGTCACTTTCCTCAACATTTTTCCCTACATAATCGCCTCCTTTTGATCCAAATCTGATTTAAATTTTATTTTAATTGAACAGAAAACAATTTAAACCAAAAAATAATAAGAAAAATTTAACTTAATTGAAAAATAAAAAGAAGAAGTTGGAAACCAAGGGACGGGGTTGCAACTGCAAACTGCAAACCCTCCTCGCTATTGCTCCATCATCGCCAAGAAGGGCAGCATGGTGGTGGTCCTCAGCCAGAGCTTGGTGAGGCCAGTGACTCTCGCCCGATCTGAGTGAGGGCCAAGACCCTCAGCTAGGGCTTGCAACCCTCAGCTAGGGCTTGCAACCCTTGCCGCTTGGATTCTATCTATCTTTTTTTTTTACTTATATTTTATTTAATAAAAAAAATTTGTGCAAAAAGAGTCATAGTTAAACCAAAACAAGACATTTGGCTTTGTGATATTTGTTTCATATTTTAGCCCATGCCATCGCTACATAGAACAGATAATATATTTAAAAAATCATGTTGATATTTTTTCATCAGCCAAGTGGAAGGAATTACAAAAGGATTTGATTGCACCAATTTGATAAGTTATAAAACTGATTGCACCTTATGCAACTTTTAGGGCCCAATTTTACTTTCGTGATAAGTTTTAGAATTCTTAATGTACATACCTATTTAATTTTTCTCCGCAACTTCCCTTTCATCTTATATAATCACCGCCTTAAAATTTAAATATATTGAGGCTCCATTTATTTTGTAAAAAATTAATGATTTAAAAAATATTTCCTAAAAACTTCTCTCACAAAAACAAATGAACGAAAAATATTTCTTCATATGCGAAAAATATTTATACATAAATATCAATGAAATTGAAAATATTTATCATTGATTAATTATTTTAAGCTGCACAAGCGATCATTTTTATAAATATATTTTTGAAAATATTTTTTCGCAAACAAACGGAACCGAATGCACTTTTCGTTTTCCCATAAATTAATAAAATGCCGTAGAAAACACTCGTGAGAAAAACCTTTTTTTCTTTCTTTTATAACGGATGAAGGAGCTAGTTAGATAAACTTCAAGGGATTAATCCATTGCATAACTCTAAGTTGGCTTCTTTTTTCACATCAATAAGTGTCGGGATTTTTTTTTAGCACCCAACTAATCTTGTCGAGTACGATAGTCCCGTTCGACGCACATTGGATGCGTTTGGTGGGCCGAATTTGGAAAATGTTTGCATATCATCCAAATATAATGCTGCATTGGTCATTTGAATGTTAGTCTAGATAAGATAGGACAAGAAATTAAGAATTTTGTCGTATCTTATCTACTATTTAGTAAACTATGGCCTTAAAGTCATATAAGCAAAGGCAAAATACGGCTGAGATTGACTCTATTTTATTGAAATATCAAAATGTTTTAGAAATTATTCAATGATGAGTGATTTATTCTTGAGCAGAGGTTTATGTCATCTGAATTCAAATAAAACTTCGACGGAATAGACCGCCTAGAATCAAGGGTCTCGATTTGAAGTCGAATTCTTTGAGAATGACTCATTGGCCTTACTTGTTATTTTGTCAAGCGAGTAAATAAGTGTTGAACAATCTAATTATCTAGTTGCTTTTCGCAAGTTGAAGATATACTCATGCAGGTCGTACAAGAGAGCCCTTTCAAATGTCGAGACCTCTTTTGAAAGTTGATGATCAACCTCGAGTTCTTTATAGTATGTCAAGACCCTTTCGAATGTTGGAAAGGTTCAAGCGATTAAAGAACGAGGAATGTAATATCGTATAATGCCAAACAATCGATTAAAAAATAAAGTCGTGGAAATACCCAGCTTTGCAACTAAAGACCCAACCTAGTGTTGCCAGAGAGATGGCCCACTTGACGGTCATCGCCGCCGGAGAGGCCCCCTCACTAGAGAGGCAACTCGACACAGTAGAGAGGCGGCCCAACACAAAGGAGAGGCAGTTGTTGTGAAAAAAATCTCATTCTCCTCGTGTTTCCTATTGAGAAATCCTATCATGAGATTATTTTATTCTAACTATATCCTCTTTATATAGGGGTGTGCATGGTCTAAGGATCGGACCATAGTCCTGGTCCCCAATTTTTCAGGACCAGGAATCAAATCAGGACCGGACTAAGACCAGACTAGGATCGATGATCTTGTCCTAGTGGAACCGCTAACATTAGCTACTTATAGATATTTAACCCTTGGAATACATCCATGGTTAATGAGTCTGATGATCCATGACCAATTATACTAATGAAAAACTCATATTTTGGACAAACTGTAACATTGAAACATAAGGAGATACCTCCATTAAACCTCAGCCGTTTTAATGGTATTCAAGCTCGAGAAAGATTTGGACAAAAAAAAAAGTTGCGAGGGACCATTGCTGCTATGAATCCAACTATATTCAATCACCAAATGAATAACATGGATATTTACCAACTCATACAATATTACTCCATAGAATATGCTCCTTCATATTTTGGACAAACTGTAACATCATTGTACTTTTTTGTTTAAAGCCAAACATTTCTAATTATATATACACACACAATTATATATGTTCTGGTAGTCCATTCTAGGCGGTTCAATCAGATCCCATTCATTATGGAACCGGGGACTGGACCACCCCCTAATGACCGGACCAACTCGATCGGTCTGGTTTGGTCCGAGCTAGTCTGGTCCAGTTTGCACACATCTACTTTTATTCTATCCTGAATAGTTGCCAAACACAGGACAGGATAAAACATATCTTATGATGGCTTCTATCCTGACGACCAAATGCAACCTAAGTGGATAAAAAAATCCCACCCTAGGGGGTGAGATTTGGCCAAATAGGATATTTAATATGAAAAATCCAAGGACAATTTAAAAAAAAAAAAAAGCAGAAAAATCCCTTGGACTCGCTGTCTTTCACCGCTCAACGTCGTCCTGCTAGGTTACACCTCTCCATCAATCTCTCTTCTGACCGGCGGCTCGCCACTGCTGCTCTCAAGGGAATTTTTATAAGAATCTCCGGCGGCGGAGTTACATCCTCTTCCTCGCTTTTAGCGCACAGGACCGAGGAGATCTCTTTCTCTATTCTCAAGTTGAAGCCAACACTCTCCAATCGACGGATTGATTGGAGCAACTCAGTGAGTTCGATTTGCGATGCGGCTTTGGAGAACATGAGCATGGACCAATATGTGTACCTAATAAAGTTCGCTGAGTAGGCTGAGCGATATAGGGAGATCGTCCAACTCATGTAGAAGCTGGTGGAATTGGCCGCTGTTCTTACCGCTACTGTGGCACCTCGGTCAATGGCTTAGCGCATCGTCTCCTCCCTCAAGTAGAAGAAAGCTCGCTCATTCTTGGGAATGTAAAAAAAAAAAAACGGAGGGCTAAAAGATGAAGTTCTTTTTCTTCTCCTATTAAAATGCACAGCTGATTTTGTGCTTCAAATTTTGGGCAAGTGAGATTTTAAAAAATCTTCAAAGATTTTTATCCTATCTTGAATTGCACCAAATATGCAATGGGATTTTCTATGCTATCATATCCCAATTCAAATCGACCTTATCCTATCATATCCTAATTAAAATCCGGATGACCAAAGGCAGCAATTGAATTTTAAGCGGAGACGGATAAGTCAATGCTTTTGGTAACGGCCTCAAGAAAATGGGTAAACGTGGTAATTTGAACCCGATCTCAATTCACGAGCGATAATCTTTAATTAGGAGATTGGAATCCGGCAAATGTGACGGACATGCAAAAAGGTCGGGACTTGGATAGGGCCAGTGGGAGACTGGGCCGCGGGAGAACAATCTGCTTGAGCCCGCCCATCGTATATTCTCTTCTCACTCTCAACCCAAGTCCAATGACCAAGGTCTTCCCCAAGAAAATTCGGCAACAAATGACGAGCCAGCCTCGAGCACATGAGTCCACCCGCGCGCGCGACCTTCGTGTTTACCATCATCCTCGACTCAGTGCATTCTCGGTGTGAGTCTCCCACCGAGCCCTGGACCCGCAGTTCTCCCGATCACTGGGGGGACCGCATCGACGTTCTAAACCCAACTCACCTATCACTTTCAACCCAACTCGTTTACGAGCCCAAATAAAGTGGATCTGAGTGATGCGAGACCGGTGACTCCGTCCGTGTCCATATGATCTAACAGTTGCGTGTCTCGTGGTTTTATTTAGTTGGTAAACTCGAATTAAAATGCACACGGACCAAGAATACGTCACCTGGACTTAAAAGCTTCCTCGCTAATTTGGAGGTTTTCAAGACGACGTATGGATTCGCTTCTTTGAGAGGAGCATGAAATTATGTACCACGGATACCGCGAGCATGCATCCCAAAAGCACTCGTTAAGCCTACTTTAGCAGCCGAGCGTCGTGCATAGCAAACCCTAAAATTTCCTTCGGTTGCTTACACTTTTCCCTTTCCTTCCCCCAAAAGACATGGATGGAGCACGACGGAGAGCTCGTGTCTAACGCCATAGCAGCATCGAAATCCCGAAATAACTCGGCAACGCAAATCAGAGCCTATGGTAATTGGCGAAGATGCAAAATACATAAGAATTATTCCATCAAACACAGATCATTCGAGACCCCTTGACCCAAAAGAATATTTATTTACACACGTCTGATGATTTTTCACACGACCACCGGCACGAACCAGAAGGACAATGCCCCCCAACAGATCCCCCAACGCAAAGATTCACGACCCAAAATTAGGCACCAAAAAAAAAAACAGAAATTCGAGAACGAGTCAGAGCAACCTAAAAGGGAGGAGGAGCTGGAAAACCCAGGAAGGGCCTCCTGCTCCCGCAGAGGCCGGCGGGGCCGTTGGGATCGCATTCGTTGATGGTGTCTTTCAGCTTGTGGAACCCGTGCTTGAACACCCCGAAGCCGAACAGCAGCCCGATCAGCACAACCACCAGGATCAGGCACGTGCAGAGCATGCACATTCTGCCCCCGCAACACATCTTCTCCTCCTCCTTCGACTCGATTCTCTACGGGATCTCTGCGCTTCTCTGGCGGGTCAGATTGATCTCGTATGGTCAGATCTCAAAGAGGGTTTTGGGTATTTAAGAGAGGGAGAGGGAGTGGCAGGGGGAGGGAATGCGAGAGGGGTGAGATCTGAGAGACGTGGAGTGGGGGAGGGCGAGGATGATGCGTGCAGTGGAGGGGTTTTGGGGGGAGTCGCGGTGAGGGATAAAGGTTCAATCTTTAACGCGATGGGATGATGGATGCGACGGGATGAATTCAAATTGGGCGTTGGGGGTCGCTTGAAAGGAAAGCAATTTCTCGTGTGGGCGTAATCTAATGAAACGGTCCTCAAAAAAGCGACTTTACTTCTTTAGAGTTGATCTTATTCTTGGGTTATAGCAGAAATACCAGTTAATATGTACGAATCTTATGGACAATAATGAAGCGGACAGAAAGTGAAAGCGAAAAAAAAAAAAAAGGAGCCTTTGCTTTCTACGACTCTTTTCCCGGATCGGGTTCCGTCAGGCTGGGAATCAAGTTGAATCAAATTGATTGCAAAGTCGAAAGGAATTGTCATCCGACATTAACTCGAATTCGTCCGAGTTCTTATCATATGATAGGTAATTTCGCTTTGAGTTTTCGCGATTATGAATACTGTAAGAAAGACTATCGGGTTGACGTTTGCGTGCGCGTGTTTCATATGGTGCGATTCCGAGAATATTTGTAAGATTTTGTTTTGCACAATAATTATCTATAAGACGAGCTTTTTATAATATTGGGTATCTTTTTATTCTTGCCTTACTTTTGTAACTTTTGGAAGGATGGATGCGGTTGGGATTGGACGGAGAAAGGGACGAGGCCTTTCTATCGCCCTCGAAGTTAACGGACGATCCGCGAGTTTTGGCCCACCACGACCATATCACTCCACCAACTACCTCCACCAACAGAACAACACCGCGTGATTTTGCCTCTTTTAACTGCTCCATCATCATCTCACAACGCATGAAAAAAAAAAATATCAATGTGGTCCTTTTTAAGGCATCAGTACAATAAATTTAGGACTGTATTCGTAAATTTTCCCATCATCTTTACTTTTGCAATATGTACCCCTTTGTTTTTTTGTGTTTGTCGAGACCAATTTTCCCCCGAGGTGCTGATACATCTTACCGTCGCAATTTTACGGCCTATTTGATAACGATTCTTTCCCCGAAATTAAAAAAATAAAAAATAAAAAACCTGTTTAGTAACGTAAATAGTTCCGATTCAACAAAAAAAACATAAATAATTTTGATTCTCAAATTCTTTGATTTTTTTCAAAAATAGATTTGGAGCGGAAAGAAAAATAAAAAAATTAATTTTTTGTTCCAAATCACCTTTAAGAAACATGACAAACAAAGTGAGAAGAACGAACCCAAAAAAAAAAAAAAAGAACAAAGCCTCATGGGATAACGCTCGAATAGCTAGCTCCCATCGTTGGTTCGCCGCTTCGGTCGCTCAACCAACCAGCTCCATCGCCATTATATATTATAGACTACCACTGCTGTACTCTGCCGCCAGTCACCGTCTCCACCCGCGGCGGAAAGGAAAATAAAATAGAAAAAATTAAAATAAAATATTTTTTGAAAAATTAAGAAAATTTTCAAAAAATCACTAGATTTGTATTGCATGAAAATGTTTTAGTAATATCATTTTTCTTAACAAATTATAAGACACAAATGTTTCATGATTTGGTTAAATATAGAAGTGCTTAAGAAATACAGGTTGGGTATGGATCGTTAGATTTGTATTGCATGAAAATGGGTCAAAACGGGTTAAATGGATCAATATGAGTCGGATCATGTTCGACCTGACTCGACCCACCTTTTTGACTCGTCTACTCATCATGCAAATCCATAACTTTGTGTTTCCCACTTTTGTAATCTTGTTTTTTTAAATACTTTGTAACATTTATGTTTGTCGTAGCAAGCAATTTAAGTGCAAACTTGAGCTTATGTTCAGTCCGTCTATACATGATCAGCACCATCACGGAGTAGTCTAGGAGTTATTCAAACTTATTTCATAAGCTAATTTAAGTGTAAATTCACGGCAAACTTTAAGTGTAAATTGTTTATGTTCTTTCTTAAGGATCTTGCATATGTCTTGTGCTCCATGAAATAAATAGACTAATTATGGATTATGCATGATCTGTATTCATTTTATTAGTGATGTTATATAAGCTGACAAGATGTAATTATTTGACTTAAATGAAATAAATTGGGAAGAGAAATTGTTTCTGGAAACATAAAGTCTGTGCAATTACCAAACGCGTTCCGATTTTCTAAAACGCGTCCTGAAAAAGAATAAAAAAATGTTAATTATAAATAGAAATTAATTTTTCAGATCAGAATCGTTGCCAAACGTATCCGGATTTCCTAAGCCTTACCTTTGGCGCACGAACTCGAGAAAAACAGATAATGAATCATATGTGCCGCGATGTGTGTTGTCTAACGTAAGGCAGGCAAATTTTGATCTCTAGGTTTCCCAGATAATTTGGAAAGTTAACTTTGGAAGTCGCGGTGATGGTTCTCAAAAGCATCGAAACTTGTTTGGTGTGTTTCTTTTTCTTTTTTTTTTTTTTTTTTTTTTTTGCGACTTGTCGCTCTTAACGTGATTATCGTCCAACCCTTAAAGGTGTAGAGAAACAAGAATATACCGTAAACAAAATCCAAAAGAGATGCGGGAGCAGGGATGGAGCGACCTTTTTAGGAGAATTTTCCAAACTGGATCCTGTAGAACATAAAGAAGCCAATGTGCCTGTCTTTTCCTCTTCCTCCTCAAAAGCAAGCTGTGCAGGCGGTGACGATGAAGGTACGATCTTCCACAACGCTCAATGCACCGTAACACATATGACATTCGAATATGCTCAAATTTTTTCGCATGCCGGATCGATAATTGGACGTGTAAATAGTTCGAGCATTCGGAATTCTCCTCGCAAGCACGGCAAAGAATGCGGAAAAGAGTTCGATATCATCTAGATTCTCAATCTTCGATAAAATTGTTTCCTTTTGCAAGATAATTATGTCGAAATCGAAACCTGCACGCGCACCGTTTGCTATCATCAAAATTCATAAAAACATGCCCCACATGCCCCATCTAAGTCGCGGGTGTTGGGAATTAGTTCCGAAAGGATGATCAACCTAAGTACATGCTCCTAAACGGGAAGTTGATTGATTTAGACTCGTATCATACAAGTTAATTGGTAAAGATTCGATAATTTTCCTTATTGGGTATTATCGACCTTTTTCTAACGAGAATAGAGAATAATCCATGTCTAAAATTTTCACAGTTTGAGGCTCCATTTGTATTGAGAAAAATGTGATATACATGGAAAATATTTTCCAATAAGTCATTTTTCATAAAAATGACAATACTTTCTCATGTTTTTTTAAAAATAATTAAAAAATAAAGGGAATGTGCAGTTGTGTAGGGAGGAAAGAGAATGGAAAATCCTTACCCAAAAAAAAAAGAGAATGGAAAATGATTTCCTCTTTTATAAAAGATGAAATAATTTTTCTCGAATATTTTTTTTTCATTGACGAAAAATATCTTCCTCGAATGTTCTATTTTTTATGAACCAAACGCGAAGTTGCTTTTCTCAAAACGAACGAAGCCTGAAAATTAGAATTTTCTCTTCTTAAAATAAGAATTAACGGGAAGGCACATGGCCTTTTAGGTGGGCCAACCGACTAGGATTGTTAGAACTTTTAACATCACGAAAAAATTAGCGTCGCAAGTCGTGCCACGATTGACCAACGAGATGTATCTATTTTTCATTTATTTATCTAAGAGTTAGATGGCGTCTGGAACGACTTTCGTGCACCTCGACAAGTCCACCTCTCCCCAACGATTTCAAGAGCATACTCTCCACATTGGCTGAATTCAGAACTTTACTAGCATTAACTTGTAAATTTATTATTTCTCAACATCATTGTGGTTCATAGATGACATGACTGCAGTTTTCCTCAACTAGTTCCCTCCCGCATGACCAATTTGAGATGGATTTGAATATTTTAAGCTAAAAATAAGAGGAGATAAGGATATCTACTATTATATTGAAAAGTGGCGTCAAGTTTGATAATAACTTTCTATTAATGAGGTTTTTTTTTTCACACACACTGTGTGAGTGATCATTTGAACTTGATAATTTCAAAAGTGACTATATGTGCTTCACAAGATAATTTTAGTTACTTGTAATGTATATTAGGGATGAGTAAAAAAATATCGGGATCCACCCAAACCAAACCGGACCACACCCAATCGGTTAATTTTGGATAGTAATTGGCAAGTGCCGGTTCGATTTCCAATTTCAATTTGCTAGAATCGACGGTATCGGTTCAGTTTTTGATTTTAGATGGGAACCACCCAATCGGATCATACTTATATAATATAGATATATGTTTTGTAATTGAAGCTATATCTGTCAAACAATCACGTTACTCACATGCCTAGTCAAGATTTATGTATGTGTGTTGCGTGGAACAAGCGATCGAACAATAAATAGATAGAACAAGAAAATAAATCGAACACCATATGTACGTGGTTCAGTCGTAGAAACCTACGTCCACGGTGAGAGCAGCAATGAATTTCACTATAGTTTAAGCGATACATGGAGATTACAAACCACACTCGAGTCACTCAAACACTTTTAGTATTTCCCAACCCTAATTACAATCAAGGACGCACGCAGTGTTTAGCCCACAATTCCTAATGAAGTAATCTCTCAATCTCACAAATGAATTAACACTCAAATCTTACAACAAGATTTTAATCTACTTCAACACTTGAATTCTTGATGTAATTCTACGAAGATAGATCCTTATCAAGCACTCAACGAAACGGCGCTTCCTTGATTTTCTTCGTATCAACAACATCGGACTTGTATATAGACAAATAAGAAACACATATATTGGAGAAATAAAATAGGGAAGTTCGGTCAATGAAAATCAAGATTGACCTTCCTATTTTGTCTCTATCTCACGTGAAAAGTCCAACTCCAATAGAAATATTATTCTTGATCTTGATTTGAAATATGTCAAATAGAATATATGACACTATTTTCATCAAGATAGATTTCCGTGATATTCAAAACAAATCTTATCTTTAATTTCAAGATCAAGATATATTCTAACGACGTGTTTGTCAAGGCTTGAGAGTTTGTCTTTTTGGAATGTAGTTACTAGAAACTCTAGCAAATTGCTGACTATTGCTTTCTATTCAATGCACATATGTTCCGAGGAAAAAAAAAACACACACACACACGATCCTCTTTGACGCTGTTTATTGAGTGGTTGTGTAGCAAAAATCAGTCTTGATAGTTCCTTAAAAGTTCATGTCTAGATAGTCACTATTGCAATAGATTATTACTTGTCTTCCTTTCAGAAATTAGAAGTTGAGAGCAACTAATCGTACAATAGTTTTACTAAAACAGGACCTAATTTTCTATGAAATGACATTTTGTAATCTTCGTTGGTGATGCACTTGCTGATTTTTTCTATTAACTTGTCAAAGAAATAAGCAAATGCGCCACCAAATCTCATGTCTGTCTCGTTATCCCATGGAAAATTAAGGATGGCTCAGTGATTCTATGTATCCATCTAAGAATTGGATCGGACCAGTGATTTGGTTATCGATTGGATCCATGGAACAAGCACTTGATTCACCGTTCATATTTTGTGGAACTAGTCCCTAGCGGGCAGTTCTCGATTTTAAGATGGGAACTACCGATCCTGGAGCCAGTCATCCTTAATGTATATTAAAATTAAAATGAGATAAAGATGTTTCGATCATTAGAGAAACTAACACCAAATTTAAGAATTAACTTAATTTGTAAGGAAATTGGGCCGTTACTAAAATAAAATAAACAATTTTGGTGCCAACTCAATGCAAGTTAAGCACAATTTGTTTTCCCTTTCTTAGCGAAATAAGAAAACTAAGTAGGTTAATTAATAATTTGAAACTCTAACGAAGAAATACTTTTCTCTTTTTTTTTAATTTTGACATAAATTCTCTCTTCCCTTTATCTACTTCTTTTTTTTCAAATTAAAGCCATTTTCACATTATACGATTGAGAATTTTGGATTTTAAGTGTGTAACTGCAAAATGGTAAAGGTCGATATCACCCATTAGCCATTTCGCTAACTAAATGCCTTCGTTCTAGGGAGAATTAAGACATTTTCGTAACAACGATGATTTGCAATGCTTACAAAAAGCAAGCAAATCAAAATAAATTATAATTAAGAACGGAAGTACTTTTTCATTAAATAGTTTAAGCAATAAAATAATCATTTTTAAAAAATAATAATAATTTTGTTACCAAACATTTTTCGCAAAACAAAAATGAGTGTATAATTATTGATTCGGGATGAATTTGCTTTACATATAATGCATATATTACTCAATAAATTTAGATTTCGAAATAATTTACAACCTGATATTTTCAAATATCAATCCAAGACATCTGGGGCGTAGGATTTACAAAACACTACTCTCCGGCCTACATCGTCGGCTCCGGCCAACTGGACAAGAAGCTGAATACTCCCTCTCTCTCTGTTTTACTCCATGGCTCCTAACTACCAGCACTGATCCGTTTCCCACCTCCGGGTCGGGCAACACCAGGCGCTGCTCGCGGGCCGCCTCCGCTGGTGAGGCCCGAGGGAGAGGTCGTAGAGGGCCCTCGCCGACGGGTCGGAGAGCGTCGCGTACGCGTCGTGGATCTGCAAGAAGTCCCGGCCGTCCGATCCGGCCTCGGCCCGGCTCGGGACGTCCGGGTGGTAGAGCTTCGCAAGCGTGCGGTAGGCGCCCTTGATCTCGGTCGGCGACGCGGTCCGCTTGACGCTCAGGACCTCGTAGTGGCTCGAAGCCGCCCGCCTCCGAGGCTCCAGCGCCGCGAGGGGCGGAGACACCGGGGGCGGCGCGCGGCGGTTGGCGTGGGAATCGGGAAAACGGATAGCGCCGCGGGGGGAGGCGAGGGGCGATAAGGCTGCGAGACCAAGCATCGAGAGGAAGATAATGATCGTTGGAGATTGTGGCGTGCGAGGTGTGAACATGGAATGGCGGGGGAGGAGCGGTGGGCGTGGTCTGGTTTTATAGGGTCAACATGGAGTTGAGGTGGGGGTGGATTCGGATGCGGGTCGAGCGTATTGTTGAAAGGTTTTCGCTATTTCCTGCGCAACTACGGCGCGTTTTGGTGCGGTCCCGACATGGCTTCCTTAGCTTCTAGAAGGCCAATCTGGTTTCGGATCCATCAGAGATGGAGCGAGGCAAGACCCGAAATTTCGATCTTGCTACGAAGTCGTTTTCGGAAAAATTGATTTTTTTTATGAGATTAGGCGTTCCTTGGATCCTTGTTTAGGGCGGGACATTGCGTGGGCAGGAAGACGGGTGCAGGAGGACCCTCGATTCGAGTACCGAGTTCCTTGGTCGGATCCGGGTATTATGGCTCCGCGGTTCGACACATGCGCCCCCCCCCCCCCCCCTGTAGACGGTGGGAGTGCCGGGTCCACGTGTTGAGTCCTTAAGTACGCCAGTATCGGTGCTGATTTTGGATGAGACCTAAGGCGGCGATTCGAAGTGATCATTGGGCTGGTTAGGCTTGATGTGTTGCTCAAGCCAACTTATGATGTATGGAAATACGTATAAATGTTCGGCCAAGCCAAATTGGGGAGTTTTCTCAGTAAGGACTTTGCCCGGCCCGCCATTGTCTATCGAGCTGTGAAGCAAATTCATGAAAAATTTGTTTCAATTTTTAGTATCATAAATGACGTTTTCTAAAATTAGATGGTTTTCATTTTCATCGCTATTGCCGAGTGTGGACCTGAGCAGCTCCTTAAAAGGCTTAAGGAAAATAGGGGAAGGAAACTCCGTGGTATGGTGGAGGGATCTCCTCGTAAGTTCTTTCTATATTCCCTCTCCCTGAGGAAGAAAAATAATTGAAGGGAACGTAGAAGCCTCTGACCGGAGAAGATAAACCTCAAGTCAACTTCGATCGGAGAAAACTGGGTAGATAAGTATATTAGCCTCCCGCGCCAGAAGTCACATAGGGGAAGCTTCAACTTCCTCTAAGGAGGACCTGTGCTTCGCACAGTATCCTGTAACCGACTCGTCCTCCCGATATCCCCGGTAAAATAAACGAATTCTCTAAATCGCTTCCGTCGCCGACACCATTCTTTTTTGTCTGCACCGTCTCGTGCAAATAGCCTTTTTTCTTGGCCCCCAAGAATCTCGTGCTCGAAGATCGGAAGAAGGCGAAGATTTTGTCGGCGCTCTCTATATTTGGAAATTCAGAACTCGCGTGCAAACTGCAAAACAAAGACCAGATCAAATTGCTTTCCTTTCGTGTCTGGTTTTCGAAACAGTTCCACCTCTTTACTAGCAAATGGTAACTTTGCAAGCAAGCAGCGTCATTTTCTTCTGGAACATGAGAGCAAGTTGCGTGTGCACGCCTTCCTATATCCGCTTGTTCTTTTGTTTCCACGTCCTTCTTGATCTCCATTCACGTGTTGGAAGGGCCTACGAAAAATTAAAGCCAAGCGATGGAGAGCCGTCGAGGCCGCGGGGGCCATGGGCAAGCCATCGACATAGGCCTCCTCTGCCGATCGAGGTAAAGAAGTTCTCGAGTGCTTTCGTGAGACATGAGATTTCATCTATCCAAGTCAGAAGGAAATTATTCAATGAGTCATAACCTTATCACTCGGACACCGATTCAGCCTTTCAACCTTTTAATTTTACCTACTTACTCCTAAAATTTTGGACCAAATCTCAATATAATCCTTTCGATTGATTTTTGCCGGAAATGGGGGATGTCCCGGTTTGGTCATCGCCAGCCGTCATTTTCTGCGAAAATAGGCCGAAAGGCATGCAAAAGTCTAGGACTAAATAGGCAAAGTCGAAAAGTTTATGACTGAATTGACATTTTCGCGATAGAGTTATAAGTGGTTGGATAATTTTACCCCGTTCAAGTCGATTACAAATTCACAATACATCAATTATTGCGAAACGACACACGATAATCAGCTGGGGTTGAATTGTTGTTACGCTCTGGGAGCGCTTGAAGAGAACAAGGACATGAGATTCCAAATGAGTCCCTTTCATCTGGTCCGGTCCGGAACTCAAACTCGCTGTCGCTCGATCGGGTGAGCGAGATGAGGTTACAGCCGAGCATGTTGCGGTGTGCACTTGGGCTTGGCTCTGAGGGGAAAGGCTTCTAGAAGACTTCTCATTGACCACCAAACTCAGCACTTTTCAACTGGTTGGTCTTCCATCCAATCATTCCGACGTAAATTTTTTATCCGATGCAATATTTCCCTCCAATCATAGGCATGGTTTCCTCCAACGGGGATAGTCGAATTTTGTCAAATTTCCTCGCGTGATGTTTTGCGAGACCAACATCAACTATTTTAAAAGCCCAGACTAAGCGTGAGCACAGTTAATCGAAAAGGTAAACGAGACACGGAAATGTTTGAACTCAGAGTCTCTTGCTTGATACCATGTGGAATTTAGTGTGATCATTGTCGGCCGTTCTAAAAGTTTGAGTTGTTAAATGAAGGCGTGATTTAACATTTAATTATCTTATCGCGATTGAAATAGAAACGGGGTTGTCGCTGAATTGCTAATGCAACGACAATGGTTTTATAAAAAAAAATCATGATAATAGCTTTATACATATATGTTAAGTAATGGACTTGCTCGTGTAATTTTAGTTAATGAATCCCAATGACATTTTAGAAAAGGGATGATTTCCATTTTCCCTGCAAATAAAGCCTGGATGCCGTTAAACGAGCAGGTCTCGACTCTCGAGTAAAATGGTACATTCCTTTCTAGTTGTGTGGTGACGCGGCGACTTAATCAACTTCAAGTCAAGATCGAGCTACTAGGGTTGAGCAAATATCGGGTTTTCGACTGGAGTTTGGGGACTCGACCGCGGGACAAACGATGAGAAATGTAGCTCCGATGCAGCGTCGCAAGTGCGAGCGAGATTATTCTTCCCCGAAACCCGCACAAGAAGGCGTGGATTCAAGGATTTGATCGTCTTTCGACAAGACCTCCCAAGCCACGCCACCATAAAGTCACTGCACGTTCTCCATAACTTTGTTTGATAAAGCATCGCTCTCGACTCGTGAACGGGACAATTTGTATGCGTGTACTAAAATCGCTTTAGCTAAAAGTTGTGTCATTTTACAAAAAAGTCCATGGCATCTCTTTAACGGCATCGGCTTTATTTGCAGGGAAAAAAAAAAATCCCCTTTTCTAAAACGTGGTTGCCCTGGCATTAATCTAAAATTTATCCCGAGCAAAACGAAAACTTTCCTCTAAATGGGCGAGCGGGGCTCTTATCTTTATCTTTATCTTTTCCCACTTTGCAGTCTAGACTACTTCATCGGGTTAAGTTGATGGTGAGCAAGTTGTGCTCCACCAAACAGCCGCTCACTTTTTCTAGAACCCATTTCCATCCGACGGATGGGGAAATTTCCGGGACGACTGCCGTAGAGGTTGTGTGTACTCAATCTTTTAGAACGGCCGTGATCACACTAAATTCCACATGGTATCAAGCAAGTGACTCTGAGTTCAAACATTTCGTGTCTCGAGAGTTTTCGATTAACTGTGCTCACGCTTAGTCTGGGCTTTCTAAAATAGTTGATGTTGGTCTCGCAAAATATCACGCGAGTGAAATTTGACAAAATTGTTATCCCCGTTGGGAAATTTTTTGCCTAATTATTGGAGGGATATATTGCCGGATAAAAAATTTGTCGGAATGATTGGATGGAAGACAAACCAGTTAAAATTCTGATTTTGTGAATGAGAAGTCTTCTAGAAGCCTTTCCCCTCAGAGCCAAGCCCAAGTGCACACCGCAACATGCTCGGCTGTAACCTCATCTCGCTCACTAGATCGAGCGACAGCGAGTTTAGTTCCGGACCGGACCAGATGAAAGGGACTCATTTGGAACTCATGAACCTTGTTCTCTTCAAATTTCCCAGAGCGTAAAACAATTCAACCCCAAATGAACATCGTGTGTCGTTTCGCAAAATTGATATATTAAAAATTAACAAATCGACTTGAAAAGGGTAAAATTAAACCACTTAACAACTCTATGCGAAAATGTCAATTCAGCATAAACTTTTGACTTTGCCTATTTAGTCCTAGACTTTTGCATGCCCATTCGGCCTATTTTCGCAGAAAATTCAACTGGCGATGAAAAACCGGGACATCCCAAATTTGGCAAAAATCAATCGAAAGGATTATTTGAAATTTGGCCAAAATTAAAGGAGTAAAGGTAAAATTAAAAGGTTGAAAGGCTGAATCGGTGTCCGAGTGATAAGGTTATGACTCATTGAATAATTTCCTTCTGACTTGGATAGATGAAATCTCATGTCTCACGAAAGCACTCGAGAACTTCTTTACCTCGATCGGCAGAGGAGGCCTATGTCGATGGCTTGCCCATGGCCCCGCGGCCTCGACGGCTCTCCATCGCTTGGCTTTATTTTTCGTAGGCCCTTCCAACACGTGAATGGAGATCAAGAAGGACGTGGAAACAAAAGAACAAGCGGATATAGGAAGGCGTGCACACGCAACTTGCTCTCATGTTCCAGAAGAAAATGACGCTGCTTGCTTGCAAAGTTACCATTTGCTAGTAAAGAGGTGGAACTGTTTCGAAAACCAGACACGAAAGGAAAGCAATTTGATCTGGTCTTTGTTTTGCAGTTTGCACGCGAGTTCTGAATTTCCAAATATAGAGAGCGCCGACAAAATCTTCGCCTTCTTCCGATCTTCGAGCACGAGATTCTTGGGGGCCAAGAAAAAAGGCTATTTGCACGAGACGGTGCAGACAAAAAAGAATGGTGTCGGCGACGGAAGCGATTTAGAGAATTCGTTTATTTTACCGGGGATATCGGGAGGACGAGTCGGTACAGGATACTGTGCGAAGCACAGGTCCTCTTAGAGGAAGTTGAAGCTTCCCCTATGTGACTTCTGGCGCGGGAGGCTAATATACTTATCTACCCAGTTTTCTCGATCGAAGTTGACTTGAGGTTTATCTTCTCTCCGGTCAGAGGCTTCTACGTTCCCTTCAATTATTTTTCTTCCTCAGGGAGAGGGAATATAGAAAGAACTTACGAGGAGATCCCTCCACCATACCACGGAGTTTCCTTCCCCTATTTTCCTTAAGCCTTTTAAGGAGCTGCTCAGGTCCACACTCGGCAATAGCGATGAAAATGAAAACCATCTAATTTTAGAAAACGTCATTTATGATACTAAAAATTGAAACAAAATTTTCATGAATTTGCTTCACAGCTCGATAGACAATGGCGGGCGGGGCAAAGTCCTTACTGAGAAAACTCCCAAATTTGGCTTGGCCGAACATTTATACGTATTTCCATACATCATAAGTGGCTTGAGCAAACACATCAAGCCTAACCAGCCCAATGATCACTTCGAATCGCCGCCTTAGGTCTCATCCAAAATCAGCACCGATACTGGCGTACTTAAGGACTCAACACGTGGACCCGGCACTCCCACCGTCTAGGGGGGGGGGGGGGGGCGCATGTGTCGAACCGCGGAGCCATAATACCCGGATCCGACCAAGGAACTCGGTACTCGAATCGAGGGTCCTCCTGCACCCGTCTTCCTGCCCACGCAATGTCCCGCCCTAAACAAGGATCCAAGGAACGCCTAATCTCATAAAAAAAATCAATTTTTCCGAAAACGACTTCGTAGCAAGATCGAAATTTCGGGTCTTGCCTCGCTCCATCTCTGATGGACCGAAACCAGATTGGCCTTCTAGAAGCTAAGGAAGCCATGTCGGGACCGCACCAAAACGCGCCGTAGTTGCGCAGGAAATAGCGAAAACCTTTCAACAATACGCTCGACCGCATCCGAATCCACCCCCACCTCAACTCCATGTTGACCCTATAAAACCAGACCACGCCCACCGCTCCTCCCCCGCCATTCCATGTTCACACCTCGCACGCCACAATCTCCAACGATCATTATCTTCCTCTCGATGCTTGGTCTCGCAGCCTTATCGCCCCTCGCCTCCCCCGCGGCGCTATCCGTTTCCCGATTCCCACGCCAACCGCCGCGCGCCGCCCCCGGTGTCTCCGCCCCTCGCGGCGCTGGAGCTCGGAGGCGGGCGGCTTCGAGCCACTACGAGGTCCTGAGCGTCAAGCGGACCGCGTCGCCGACCGAGATCAAGGGCGCCTACCGCACGCTTGCGAAGCTCTACCACCCGGACGTCCCGAGCCGGGCCGAGGCCGGATCGGACGGCCGGGACTTCTTGCAGATCCACGACGCGTACGCGACGCTCTCCGACCCGTCGGCGAGGGCCCTCTACGACCTCTCCCTCGGGCCTCACCAGCGGAGGCGGCCCGCGAGCAGCGCCTGGTGTTGCCCGACCCGGAGGTGGGAAACGGATCAGTGCTGGTAGTTAGGAGCCATGGAGTAAAACAGAGAGAGAGGGAGTATTCAGCTTCTTGTCCAGTTGGCCGGAGCCGACGATGTAGGCCGGAGAGTAGTGTTTTGTAAATCCTACGCCCCAGATGTCTTGGATTGATATTTGAAAATATCAGGTTGTAAATTATTTCGAAATCTAAATTTATTGAGTAAATATGCATTATATGTAAAGCAAATTCATCCCGAATCAATAATTATACACTCATTTTGTTTGCGAAAAATGTTTGGTAACAAAATTATTATTATTTTTAAAAATGATTATTTATTGCTTAAACTATTTAATGAAAAAGTACTTCCGTTCTTAATTATAATTTATTTTGATTTGCTTGCTTTTTGTAAGCATTGCAAATCATCGTTGTTACGAAAATGTCTTAATTCTCCCTAGAACGAAGGCATTTAGTTAGCGAAATGGCTAATGGGTGATATCGACCTTACCATTTTGCAGTTACACACTTAAAATCCAAAATTCTCAATCGTATAATGTGAAAATGGCTTTAATTTGAAAAAAAAGAAGTAGATAAAGGGAAGAGAGAATTTATGTCAAAATTTAAAAAAAAAGAGAAAAAGTATTTCTTCGTTAGAGTTTCAAATTATAATTAACCTACTTAGTTTTCTATTTCGCTAAGAAAGAAAGGGAAAACAAATTGTGCTTAACTTGCATTGAGTTGGCACCAAAATTGTTTATTTTATTTTAGTAACGGCCCAATTTCCTTACAAATTAAGTTAATTCTTAAATTGGTGTTAGTTTCTCTAATGATCGAAACATCTTTATCTCATTTAATTTTAATATACATTAAGGATGACTGGCTCCAGGATCGGTAGTTCCCATCTTAAAATCGAGAAACTGCCCGCTAGGGACTAGTTCCACAAATATGAACGGTGAATCAAGTGCTTGTTCCATGGATCCAATCGATAAACCAAATCACTGGTCCGATCCAATTCTTAGATGGATACATAGAATCACTGAGCCATCCTTAATTTTCCATGGGATAACGAGACAGACATGAGATTTGGTGGCGCATTTGCTTATTCTTTGACAAGTTAATAGAAAAAATCAGCAAGTGCATCACCAACGAAGATTACAAAATGTCATTCATAGAAAAATTAGGTCCTGTTTTAGTATAAAACTATTGTACGATTAGTTGCTCTCAACTTCTAATTTCTGAAAGGAAGACAAGTAATAATCTATTGCAATAGTGACTATCTAGACATGAACTTTTAAGGAACTATCAAGACTGATTTTGCTACACAACCATCAATAAACAGCGTCAAAGAGGATCGTGTGTGTGTGGTTTTTTTTTCCTCGGAACATATGTGCATTGAATAGAAAGCAATAGTCAGCAATTTGCTAGAGTTTCTAGTAACTACATTCCAAAAAGACAAACTCTCAAGCCTTGACAAACACGTCGTTAGAATATATCTTGATCTTGAAATTAAAGATAAGATTTGTTTGAATATCACGGAAATCTATCTTGATGAAAATAGTGTCATATATTCTATTTGACATATTTCAAATCAAGATCAAGAATAATATTTCTATTGGAGTTGACTTTTCACGTGAGATAGAGACAAAATAGGAAGGTCAATCTTGATTTTCATTGACCGAACTCCCTATTTATTTCTCCAATATATGTTTTTCTTATTTGTCTATATACAAGTCCGATGTTGTTGATACGAAGAAAATCAAGGAAGCGCCGTTTCGTTGAGTGCTTGATAAGGATCTATCTTCGTAGAATTACATCAAGAATTCAAGTGTTGAAGTAGATTAAAATCTTGTTGTAAGATTTGAGTGTTAATTCATTTGTGAGATTGAGAGATTACTTCATTAGGAATTGTGGGCTAAACACTGCGTGCGTCCTTGATTGTAATTAGGGTTGGGAAATACTAAAAGTGTTTGAGTGACTCGAGTGTGGTTTGTAATCTCCATGTATCGCTTAAACTATAGTGAAATCATTGCTGCTCACCGTGGACGTAGGTTTCTACGACTGAACCACGTACATATGGTGTTCGATTTATTTTCTTGTTCTATCTATTTATTGTTCGATCGCTGTTCCACGCAACACACATACATAAATCTTGACTAGGCATGTGAGTAACGTGATTGTTTGACAGATATAGCTTCAATTACAAAACATATATCATATTATATAAGTATGATCCGATTGGGTGGTTCCCATCTAAAATCAAAAACTGAACCGATACCGTCGATTCTAGCAAATTGAAATTGGAAATCGAACCGGCACTTGCCAATTACTATCCAAAATTAACCGATTGGTGTGGTCCGGTTTGGTTTGGGTGGATCCTGATATTTTTTACTCATCCCTAATATACATTACAAGTAACTAAAATTATCTTGTGAAGCACATATAGTCACTTTTGAAATTATCAAGTTCAAATGATCACTCACACAGTGTGTGTGAAAAAAAAAAACCCTCATTAATAGAAAGTTATTATCAAACTTGACGCCACTTTTCAATATAATAGTAGATATCCTTATCTCCTCTTATTTTTAGCTTAAATATTCAAATCCATCTCAAATTGGTCATGCGGGAGGGAACTAGTTGAGGAAAACTGCAGTCATGTCATCTATGAACCACAATGATGTTGAGAAATAATAAATTTACAAGTTAATGCTAGTAAAGTTCTGAATTCAGCCAATGTGGAGAGTATGCTCTTGAAATCGTTGGGGAGAGGTGGACTTGTCGAGGTGCACGAAAGTCGTTCCAGACGCCATCTAACTCTTAGATAAATAAATGAAAAATAGATACATCTCGTTGGTCAATCGTGGCACGACTTGTGATCGCTAATTTTTTCGTGATGTTAAAAGTTCTAACAATCCTAATCGGTTGGCCCACCTAAAAGGCCATGTGCCTTCCCGTTAATTCTTATTTTAAGAAGAGAAAATTCTAATTTTCAGGCTTCGTTCGTTTTGAGAAAAGCAACTTCGCGTTTGGTTCATAAAAAATAGAACATTCGAGGAAGATATTTTTCGTCAATGAAAAAAAAAATATTCGAGAAAAATTATTTCATCTTTTATAAAAGAGGAAATCATTTTCCATTCTCTTTTTTTTTTGGGTAAGGATTTTCCATTCTCTTTCCTCCCTACACAACTGCACATTCCCTTTATTTTTTAATATTTTTTAACAAAAACATGAGAAAGTATTGTCATTTTTATGAAAAATGACTTATTGGAAAATATTTTCCATGTATATCACATTTTTCTCGATACAAATGGAGCCTCAAACTGTGAAAATTTTAGACATGGATTATTCTCTATTCTCGTTAGAAAAAGGTCGATAATACCCAATAAGGAAAATTATCGAATCTTTACCAATTAACTTGTATGATACGAGTCTAAATCAATCAACTTCCCGTTTAGGAGCATGTACTTAGGTTGATCATCCTTTCGGGAACTAATTCCCAACGCCCGACGACTTAGATGGGGCATGTGGGGCATGTTTTTATGAATTTCGATGATAGCAAACGGTGCGCGTGCAGGTTTCGATTTCGACAAAATTATCTTGCAAAGGAAAACAATTTTATCGAAGATTGAGAATCTAGATGATATCGAACTCTTTTCCGCATTCTTTGCCGTGCTTGCGAGGAGAATTCCGAATGCTCGAACTGTTACACGTCCAATTATCGATTGGGCATGCGAAAAAATTTGAGCATATTCGAATGTCATGTGTGTTACGGTGCATTGAGCGTTGTGGAAGATCGTACCTCATCGTCACCGCCTGCACAGCTTGCTTTTGAGGAGGAAGAGGAAAAGACAGGCACATTGGCTTCTTTATGTTCTATAGGATCCAGTTTGGAAAAATTGTCCTAAAAAGGTCGCTCCATCCCTGCTCCCGCATCTCTTTTGGATTTTGTTTACGGTATATCCTTGTTTCTCTACACCTTTAAGGGTTGGACGATAATCACGTTAAGAGCGACAAGTCGCAAAAAAAAAAAAAAAAAAAAAAAAGAAAAGAAAAAGAAACACACCAAACAAGTTTCGATGCTTTTGAGAACCATCACCGCGACTTCCAAAGTTAACTTCCAAATTATCTGGGAAAACTAGAGATCAAAATTTGCCTGCCTTACGTTAGACAACACACATCGCGGCACATATGATTCATTATCTGTTTTCTCGAGTTCGTGCGCCAAAGGTAAGGCTAGGAAATCCCGGATACGTTTGGCAACGATTCTGATCTGAAAAATTAATTTCTATTTATAATTAACATTTTTTTATATCTTTTTCAGGACGCGTTTTAGAAAATCGGAACGCGTTTGGTAATTGCACAGGACTTTATGTTTCCAGAAACAATTTCTTTTCCAATTTATTTCATTTAAGTCAAATAATTACATCTTGTCAGCTTATATAACATCACTAATAAAATGAATACAGATCATGCATAATCCAAATTAGTCTATTTATTTCATGGAGCACAAGACATATGCAAGATCCTTAAGAAAGAACTAAGCAATTTACACTTAAAGTTTGTCGTGAATTTACACTTAAAATTAGCTTATGAAATAAGTTTGAATAACTCCTAGACTACTCCGTGATGGTGCTGATCATGTATAGACGGACTGAACATAAGCTCAAGTTTGCACTTAAATTGCTTGCTACGACAAACATAAATGTTACAAAGTATTTAAAAAAACAAGATTACAAAAGTGGGAAACACAAAGTTATGGATTTGCATGATGAGTAGACGAGTCAAAAAGGTGGGTCGAGTCGGGTCGAACATGATCCGACTCATATTGATCCATTTAACCCGTTTTGACCCATTTTCATGCAATACAAATCTAACGATCCATACCCAACCTGTATTTCTTAAGCACTTCTATATTTAACCAAATCATGAAACATTTGTGTCTTATAATTTGTTAAGAAAAATGACATTACTAAAAACATTTTCATGCAATACAAATCTAGTGATTTTTTTGAAATTTTCTTAATTTTTCCAAAAACATATTTATTTTAATTTTTTCTATTTTATTTTCCTTTCCGCCGCGGGTGGAGACGGTGACTGGCGGTAGAGTACAGCAGTGGTAGTCTATAATATATAATGGCGGTGGAGCTGGCTTGGTTGAGCGACCGAAGCGACGAACCAACGATGGGAGCTAGCTATTCGAGCGTTCTCCCATGAGGCTTCGTTCTTTTTTTTTTTTTTGGGTTCGTTCTTCTCACTTTGTTTGTCATGTTTCTTAAAGGTGATTTGGAACAAAAAATTAATTTTTTTTATTTTTCTTTCCTCTCCAAATCTATTTTTGAAAAAAATCAAAGAATTTGAGAATCAAAATTATTTATGTTTTTTTTGTTGAATCGGAACTATTTACGTTACTAAACAGGTTTTTTATTTTTTTATTTTTTTAATTTCGGGGAAAGAATCGTTATCAAATAGGCCGTAAAATTGCGACGGTAAGATGTATCAGCACCTCGGGGGAAAATTGGTCTCGAACAAA
>JAGVVM010003769.1:0-36242 GCA_019149425.1 Psidium friedrichsthalianum
CCGTCCCCCCCCTTGCCCCTCCTGATCCTTCCCTTCCGGCCTGCCCGCCATATCTCTTTCACAACTATGCAAAACGCCCCTTTCTTCCTGCTCCCCTCACCACACGAATCTACAAGGCTAACCTGAAAGTAAGTCGGTGGATATGAAGCTCACAAGGACAACTGAGACAGCGCCCTCCTCTTCACTGGGACTGTCTCCTCCGACCATCGAACATAAAAATGTTCAATCTTTCGTTTTTATCTCGATCCTCAAGTCATGATACTTGGGGAGGCAATCGGGTGATTCAAAGCTTGAAAAAACCTGTTTGGGGTTAACTTGACCTTGGTAATCTGCGAGAACCTTTTCCGTAAGTGTTAAAAAAACATTGATAGAAAGAGTCTTCTATGTAACGCATACACATCGTGTTATGGTCAAATAGCATCACAAACTCAATAAGTATCGTCCTCTTCTTCTGATGAAGATCAATAATAACATAAGCTAAGGAGTAAATTTTTAGTTTGTGGCAAAATACAAAAATGAGAGAACTGATTATCTATTCTTTGACTAAAGAGGAACCACACAAAGTTTCTGTGTTTGAACCATATGCACCTGCACATGCTTCACAATTGCAGTCTTACCATAAGAAGTGTCATCAGAAGACAGCTAGATTGTACTTTGCCTCTAGCTATAAAAGTGACATAAACATCACATTTACTATATTTGCGTTGCATTTTCAGTTATTTATTTGCACTATGCACTGCCATCTTTTTAACAAGAAAGTGACGTCATACTCCTCCAATTGACGACATTAAAGGAGCCTAGACAAATTAGTTAATTTAATATGGTTGGGTAGGGTTAAAAAAAAAAAAACCAAAAAAAAAACACTCCAAACCAGCCACCCCTCGCCATCACTCGACAGAGGAAAACATATGATCTTACAGGCGCACACAAGCCGCCAGGATATGTATCTGTCTTTACCATATATGCCTAAGTCTCCCACTTCTAAAATTTCTTCGCACTAAAGGTGTTAAAGCGCACAGTTCTGGAAACTTTACAAAAGGGCTTGCACCACCAGTTAAGCTATTTGGAAGGGTCCACACACTGAACCAAGAACAACAGCTTTAAGATGCATTGATTATGCTCACTATGATGTATAGGACAAACACATCCAACGATCGCTTACTTACCGGAACTGAACCGCAATTACGTCATCAAAAAGCAACCGAAACCAATCGGATAAATTGCAGCTATCAACACAACAAGATTCACAAGCCTAAACCACGCGCATTTCATTCAAACCAAGATCCAGAAACTCACACACACCCTTGAGGGCATCAACTAAGGGAAAGGGGCGGGCGAAGAGGGAGGAAAGAATCACGTTCTTGGCCAGCGGTGTCCTAGATCGAGCCTTGGACGCTCTTGTGCTGGAGACGAGCGTCCGGGTCTAGAAAACTCAACCAGATTGGTGGCCTTGTTGAGTCCAAGCTGAACTCGTTCCGCGCGAAGCGAGAGATTGTCTGGGACTTACGACGGCGGAGTACCCAATCAGGACCCACCTTGAAGACGTAGTCGATCTTCTGGCTGGCATCACGCTACACTCCCCCGCTCGCCATTGACGACAAGACCGACATCGGGCTCGCGATCTTTTCTCTCTCTAAGTCACTCTCTCTCTCTCATATAAGCTGTTATTGCAAGATCTTCGAGGCTATAGAGAGAGAGCCACACAAAGACAAAGGCGAGCGTGTTTATGGGAAGCCAAAGAAGCAAGAGCAGCTTTTAGTACTTTGAGATCCCGATCGAAAACAGAGCAGAAAAAAAATAAAACCTCCAGCAGGTCTAGTCCAACGAGATCTCTCTAGTAGCAGAATTTTTTTTTTTTTTTCCATCTTAAAGTTCCCAAGAAATGAAGAAAACCAATACCCCCCTGAGTCGGTACTAGCCTTCGTGGAGTAGAATCGTCGGTGGCATAAGCTGGTCAGCCTCCTTTTTATTCTTACGATCCATTGCCTTCACTTTTTCATAATGGCCGTGTCCAGGAGCATTTTTATTCTCCTCCTCCACTTGCACCGAAAGCAAAATTTTTTTATTTTTTCTTCATAGCGTGTTGTCCTCTTCACTTTTTTTTTTTCAGTCTAAGTCCTCTTTCTATCATTCCTTCACACTTGCATTCTTCCACTATCCTTTTTTAGTCCCCCATGCGGATGGATCAATTACAACCCAAGTCTACTTTGAGCCTTTGATTGCAGTAACAATTTCCGTTGATGGGTGCCTCCAGTGAATCCAGGTTAGCAATTGGGGGATCTGTCAATGAAACCCTCTCTGTACTTAACTTCAAAATCCCACCCAAAGAAATTGTCAGGAACTTAATGATAATCAAACCAAAACATAAGAATGTTATTCTTATTGATCAAACTACGGAAAAACAATTCCACCGCTTGACTACTCCCCCCTCCTTGCTTGTGCGGTGAACTTCTTTTCACAAATAACACACCACGGCAAAGTTCATCGAGGGCTGCTGGACGGAATGCGTCGAGGAATGTCCAAACTTGGAGCGGCATGCTGTACCGCTCGACTTGGGCAGCATTGTTCCAGTGCCCAATATGACAGCAGCGGCGGCAACATCTCGGTCGTACACATATGCCTCCAAACCAATGTGGCCGATTATAAATCATTACCAAAGCGGCCACGCGCATGTCAAGGCCCACGTCTCTCCATAGCTTTATTTAATTCACTGACGGTCGTATTCTCCAACGAATCTTTATCATCAAAATAATATGATATGTCAGAACTTTGCCGACTCAACATAGAGACCACCGCTTTCTCCAGAGAACATGCTCTGTTCTTTGTGTCCACTCTTCTTTTTTCTCAACTTTTCTTATTTTATGTGATTTTTCTATTCATTTTTTTATCATTTTTTTTTTTGCCGACACTCTTTGTAAACTGGAGCCAACCCTGGGAGAAGTCCCGTGATCCGTGACTGATTTTGGTTTACCCGGATACCAGCATTTCGAGAAAAAAAACACAAACGATAAATTGAATTCCCCCCCCCCCCCCTTGACCCAGCGAACGAACAACGGAAAGTGCACCATCAGGCCATTGAAAAATTTAGAAATTAGAGGGCACACACCGCATGGACTACCAGAATGCCAAAAATTGAAAATTACAGAACTAAAATGAATTTTTTTTCTTAATAATTTTTTTCAATTACCTGAAAATGGATTAACAAAGGTAATTCCCAACTCTAGATTAATTTTTGCAAATTTTATTGCGAAAAAATGAATCTAAAATAAATAAAAATACTAAACTATTTTTCATATTTTTGTGGCATCAAACGCTATTTTTTATTAATTTTCAAGCATTTTTCATTTTCTAATAAAAATATTTAAAAAATAAAAAAAAATGGAAAAAATTATTTTTCATTCAAAAATGGTTGCTAGGATGGGCAAAGGCTTCCAAATCTGATTTTGTAATTTTTCTCATTGTTTTTCTTGAATTTCTATGAATTCGAAAAATAAAATGGTAGGAAATACTTAAATATGAAAATTTATTTTTTGGTCAAAATTGGTTCCCTAGGCTTGTCCAAGGCTTCCAAAGTTAATTTTCAATTTTCTCATTTTTTCTTAATTGTTATGAATTTTTGAAAATAAAAATGCTGAAAAATACTGAAAATATGAAAAATCATTTTTGGTCAAAATTGGTTCCCTAGGCTTGGCCAAGGTCCTCAAAGTTGATTTTTTAAATTTATGAATTTTTATGAATTTTTATTAATTTTAAAGAGAAAACATTATTAAAAATCAAGTGTCAATATGACCCAGAATCACTTTGCAGACGTGTTAGACACTCTGTCTTCGTTGTTGCAAGTGGAGAATGGGCTCGACATCAAGCCTTTAAAAATCAATGTCATGGATCAGTCAACCTACTGCATGGTAGTGGAAGGCGAATTCAATGGCGAGCCCTGGTATCACGACATTAAGATCTTTCGAAAGAAGAATTTCCTCTTGGGATAGGAAGTACATAGCGAAGATGGCTACCAAATTCTTCCTAAGTGGGCAAACTCTCTATAAAAGGTCCTTCGATTCAGTCCTATTGAGATGTGTAGATGCTAAAGAAGCAAACATGCTCGTAAAGGAGATCCATAAAGGGATATACCGTCCTCATATGAACGGCCACCTCCTCGCAAAGAAAATCATGCGGCTTGGCTATTATTAGATGACCATGGAGGCGGACTGCAACCAACATATATGGTCTTATCATCAGTGCCAGGTATACGACGACAGAATCAACGCACCCCGAATGAGCTCCACCAGATATCGGAGGCTTAGCCATTCGCCATGTGGGGGATAGACATGATTGGCCCCATTCACCCTACCGTTTCTAATGGGCACTGCTTCATCCTAGTGGCGATCGACTATTTTACAAAGTGGATCAAAGCGAACTCATATGTGAATGTCACAGCAAAGAATGTGGCCAGGTTCATCAGAAGGGATATCATCGCCCAATATGGGCCCCTCAAGCAATAATCACAGATAATTGCTCTAATTTGAACAATAAGATAGTCGATGGTCTGCTACAAGCTTTCAACATTCGACATCTTAATTTGTCTCCCTACCGCCCACAAATGAATGGAGCTGTAGAGGCGGCAAATAAAAACATCAAGAAAATCCTGGCGAAAATCGCAGAGAATTACAAAGACTGGCATGAGAGACTGTCGTACGCATTGATGGCATATCGAACTTCGATATGAACCTCGACTGGGGCAACCCCATATTCCCTAGTTTTCGGTATGGAGGCAGTTCTACCAGTGGAAGTTGAAATCCCCTCTCTGAGGAACTTGTCCCAAGTCAAACTCTCTGAAGCTAAGTGGACGCAGCAGAGATATGAGCAGTTGAACCTGATTGACGAAAAGCGTTTAAGGGCAATATGTCACGGTCAGAGCTACCAGAGAAGAGTTGCCGAAGCGTTCAATCGAAAAGTCAAGCCCAAGAATTTTGAAGTAGAAGATCTGGTAGTGAAGAAGACACTTCCAAATGTTTCTCATCCCGGGGGCAAATTCACCCCAAATTATGAGGGTCCTTATGTTGTCAAAAAGGTCATTCCTGGCGGAGCCTTAATTCTTGTAAACATGGATGGGAAAGAGTTAGGATATCTTGTAAATGCAGATGCAGTCAAGCAGTATCATCCTTGAAATGAAAGCTCTAGTGAAGTGTTCTCTTTTTATATTTTCACTTTTTAGATGGAATGCATAGATGGTAATGGATGCATGGATAAACAAAATGTGAATAGGCAAATGTATACATGCGAACGTGGACATGCAATCATGACATGCGAGCATGGATATACAAATATGACATGCAAACGTGAACGTACATTGCGTGCAAACGTGGACACACAAATACGGCATACGAACATGGATATACAAATACAGTACGCGAATGCAGACATGCGGATGCGATATATGAATGCGAATGCGACATACGAACGCGGCACATGAATAAATCATCAAAAATAGGATTGGCCAGTCGAAATGGTATGTTTCCTAGTTTTTGAGATTTTTCTGAATTTTTTGGAATTTTTCAAGACAATTTTCCTATAAGGGGTAAAATCATCATTTTTGAAAAGATTAGGAAGGAAAATCATCAAAAATAGGATTGGCCAGTCGAAATAACCTGTTTCCTTATTTTGGAGATTTTTCTAAATTTTTTGAAATTTTTCAAGACAATTTGCCCAATTTTTGAGGTTTTTCTTTTGAATTTTTTTTTTTTGCATGGATATGCATGAATCAATGACGATACAAATACGTATGTGGCATGGCAAAGTATGCATGAGCTATACTATATGAAATGCACATGATTGATTTTTTTTGTATTTTCGAATTAAATAAGATTGACGATGCAAAATATTCTGAATATAAACGCAATATTAGAAGATGCGATATAAACAGCAGTCTGTGAAGATAAGCATTAACCTTGAAGCCGAAAGAGAGAGTGAGCTAATGACTTCTATGCAATGTTACGACTTCTATGCAATGTTACGACTTCCAGCAGGTGGCTCGGCCTACTCATTCTGGGGTTTGATAATACGGAAATTAAACCGCAGAAAGTAGAGTACAGGAAGTACTAAATGAAAAACCTCCAGCAAGTGGCTCGGCCAACCAATTTTGGGATTCAATGGTGCAGAAATTAAACTGCACAATGTAGAGTACAGAAAGCAATAAATAAAAGAACCTCCAGTAGGTGGTTTAGCCTACCAATTCTGGGATTCGATGGTGCAGAAATTAAACTGCTGAAAGTAGAGTACATAAAGTGGTAAATAAACAACCTCCAACATGTGGCTTCACCTACTCATTATGGGGTTTGATGGTGCAGAAATTAAACTGCGAAAAATAAAATACAAAAAACAGTAAATAAAAAACTCCAGTAGGTGGCTCGGCCTACCGATTCTGGGATTCGACGGTACAGAAATTAAACTGCTAAAAGTATAGTACAGAAAGCAGTAAATAAAGAACCTCCAGCATGTGGCTTAACCTACTCATTATGGGATTTGATTGTGCAGAAATTAAACTACAAAAAGTAGAGTATAAGAGATCTTTACACCACCAAGTAGGGGGATTGATGATGGTAATGCCTAGTTTTAAACTTCTGCCATCTTCAAGATTTTCTTTTGGAAGAGAATTCTCTCTCTCGTTTTGATTTATTCTTTCTCTTTAATTTTTCTTCAAACTCCCAAACTCTTTCAAACATACAAAATTTTCTCTCCCTGAAAAAATTCCCCTCCCTTCATCCTCCTTTTATAGCCCACTCATCTATCCCTCATTCTCTATTTCATCCTCCATTCTCTATCTCCATCTCCCATTCTAATTCCTCACTAACTCTTTTTCATCTCCATCTTCCTTTCTTTATTTCCATCTTATTTTCTCCATCTATTCTTCTCCACCTCCTCTTCTCCATCTTCCCTTTCTATTCTAATTTCTTTACTAGCTCTTTTTTTGTTATTTATAAAATAATCCCTCAAGCATTAGGTATTTGCACTCTAGTCCCTAATATTTTAAGTATTTGCAATTCAGTCCTAGAGAAATATTTCTTTAAGTCCAAATCTCCTCACAATTTTTGACACGCCTCCCTTATGCTTGGTCGAAATTCACCTCATGTCTAGTTCAATTGTTTGTCAAATTTAAGCTCATTTCTTACTGCTGAAAAAAATGCAAAATTCAACAAAGACCCTTTTGTAAAATTGAGTCATTCTTGGTACAATTAGGCCAAAGTGAAAATTTGGACTATTAGAGAACAATGCCACAACTCCTAAAAGTGAAAAATAAAAATAAATTGACTCAAATTAGATTTTTTTAGGCCCGATTCAAGATTATGCTCGTGAAGAAACACATGATCCCGAATTGAATTTTTCAAATTTGCAATGGCCAACATGAAAAGGGATTTAAAATAAAAATATTGACTTTTTTTGTATTTTTATGGCCTCGAATGTTATTTTTCCCTAATTTTCAATTATTTTTGTATTTTTTGAAAAATATTAAAAAATACAAAAAATATGAAAAATTATTTTTTGTTCAAAAATGATTCCCTAGGCTTTGTCAAAGTTTCCAAAGTTTATTTTGTAATTTTATGAATTTTTATGGATTTTTTATTAATTTATTAAAGAGAAAATGTGATTAAAAATCAGGTGTCAACAGTCCCACCAGTGGGGTGCCACTACCTATCACCAGAGGGATGGTGAAGGTAGCTAGCCCTAGGTGACAATGGCCGACCTTTACCAAGCTCGAGCAAGGCCTAGCCAGCCTAGGCAAGAGCCGGCGAGGCTTGCGCAGGTCTAGGTTGAGAGCGCCCAAATTTGGGCTATGCTGGCCCTTACTTACTACCAGCGACCATTGTCGGCCCTAAGCGAGGCCTCGCTAGCCCTTGCTTGGGGCTAGCAAGGTTCCCATGGATCTAGGTGATGCCTTGCTAGCCCTTGCCTGGGCCTAGCCAAGAAAAGCTCACTAGCAAGGGCTTGCCTAGCACTATCCAAGGTTGGCCACTATCTCCCAAGGTCAACGACTTTCACCAGCTCCTTTGGCAATGGGCAATAGCAGCACGCCAACGGCAATGCCTGCCATTTTTTCTTTTTTTCAATTTTTTTATTTCAAATAAATGTTTATTTTTTAATTTAATCTAACTAAAATTGGAGAATAATTTAAAAAAAAAAAAGCCACGTAGAGAAGAGAAACTGATTTAAAATGGCTGTCAGCATTTCCCATAGAGTAGATATTTTCTCACACACGCTATTTGACAATGTAGACAAGAGCTGTACAAGGAAGAAGGTGGATCACCCAACACTTGCTCATTTACTTTTTTCTTATGGATACAAAGGATTACTGTTAGGATTTTAAAACTACGTTTGTTTCATCGAAAATAAATTTTGAAAAAATATTATTCAGGTTTTTCGGCATTTGGTTCACAGAAATAAATTATTCAAGGAAAATACATTCAAAATTGAGGAAAATATTTTTCCTCTTTTTGAGAAAAAGAAACAATTTCCCTCATTTTCCTCACCTTTCCTCCTTCAATTTCACATTTATTTTCATTTAATTATTTTAAAATAAATTCAAAATATTTTAAATATTATTTTATTTTAAATTTCAAATTATTTTATTTTATTTTTTATTTTCCTTGTTTTTTCTTTCTTTCTTCTTCTCCCGACCACAGCAATGGCTAGGGATTAGCCACAGGCGAGGCTCCACCTTACTAGATCCGGCGAGGTAAAGCTCGCCCAAGGCCGGTGAGCAAGGATGCACCTCTCTAGAGAACAGTTATTCCCAAGGCCTTGCTACATTGACGAGGCTCAAGGCTCCATCTTGCCTAGGCGGGTGACCAGCCAAAGAAGAAGGAAAATGAAAACAAAAAATAAAAAGAAAAAGAAAAGAATAAAAATTTAAAATTAAATAACTAAAAATATCATTTTTAAAAGAAAAGGAAATAATAAAAGAAAGCAAAAAAATAAAAAAAATTGTTAAAATGATTTCAAGGAGGAAAATGAAATCGAATTTTCCATACCAGACAATGAAAAATCTTTTCTAGTTCATTTTTAGATTTTAGCAAAATACCGAAAACATGGTCATTTTCCCAGAAAATGACTCGCTAGAAAAGTTTTTTTTTCCCATAAATGCGACATTTTTCATGAAACAAATAAAGCCTAGAACATGTTTTGGAAATTTATTGAAGAGCCTTAGGACAAATAGTGAATTCACGCAAGTCTAGTATGTCAAGTCTATGTCAGTAATTTTTGACCAAAAGACAACGTCAGAAAATAAAATTACATTTTCCTTGCCCAATGACAAAATATTTTTCAATTCATTTTCGGGTCTTAACCAAATACCATTATTTTCCTGACTTCATGAAAAATATTTTCCAAAAATAATTTATTTATCGTGAAATAAATGGAACCTTAGCGAGGAATTGGAGGTTATGATGGTGTAGAGCTCCAGCAAATACTTAGGCCTGCCTAGGACTCGGGGAAGATCTGAAAATGAGGCCTTAAAAGGTATTGGGGCTTTCGTTATCACCTAGAGGAGGGTGAATAGGTTTTTTGAAAATTTGTTTAGAAAATGTTGCGAAATTAATAGAAACAAGCTTAGAGTTTGAGTCAAAGTCTAATCAAATGCAAGTTCTTAGATGCCTTCAGAGTCTATCTATGCACAATTCAACTAACAAGTATAAAAGCAAAGAGTTTAGAGGATAGAGAATATGCATAAAAAGTTTATAGTGGTTCAGTTTTGTTCAAACCTACGTCCACTTTTTCACGCCGATAGCCAATTGGTTGGATTCCACTAGTAAATAGTCCAGAGGTTACAACTTGGTGATGATTCTCAAGTCAATAGACTCTCCGTCTAACACTCGCTCACTTGAACATAAAACCTCTAAGTATTACAATATTTGGATCAAGAATATATGAATGATGTTGAATCTTTTCTTGAAATTTAGAATTATAGATTCTAGATTCTTGTTTTCTCTTCAGTCTTGAGGTCTCCTTTTATACTTGTCCATCTTCAAACTAGCCATTGCAGGTCTCCAGAGGATCATTCTCCAACTTCCTATTTGAACAAGATTATATACAAAGAATTTATTGCCATTGAGATTTCCAAATTAGAATCTCCTTTAGATTAGATAGCCCATGTAATCATGATTAGGATTTCCATAGATAGAGCACTCCATTTGGTAAGATCATTGTCTTCATTAATCCATGTCCTTGATAAATGTAGTAATCTTCATGATTTGATAATCTTCAAGAATGAATAAATTTTTTTTTTGTCAAAAAATCCAGGTTGATTTGCTAGTCTTATGATAATATAAAATCTCTTCTTTATTAGCAAGAAAGCATCACATAATAATCTGATCGCACTGAAATACTTCCTCAGAACTGAGCTTATAAAGCATCTAAGCTCCTTAAGACAGCATTCAAGCCTATCTACCAGTTCAAATCTATGTAACTATTCCTTGACAATTGTATATACAAAGAATAATATGCAAAATAAGTATTTTAATGCATTAACTCAGATATTAGATATTATGAAATGTTTTGTCAACTTCAAAATCAATTAGAGATTTTTCTTGAATGAGCTATTCAATTGTTCAAATCTTTACTTCACTTGATGTGAATCATGCCGAAGAGGTTTTTAAGGTTGGAAATAGATGTGAAGGAACGAAGTTTGAGCTGATTCCGCCCGGCGAAGGGCAGCGGTATAGGTCGGGCTTGCTTTTGGCCTTGGCGATGTTGCCTATGATGTTGGGTTCGTCATACTTGCTTCGGTGGGAGCTCAAAGATAGCGTGAAACATGAGGACATGAACCTGGAGGACGAGTTTGACAAACACTGCAAAAAGCTCAACCTCTAAAACGTGCCCCTTGATTATATAGTGAATGGAGAAACAAGGAGAAAATTATCAAAACAATCATAAATCTATGCAATTGTACCAATTCAATCCTAAACCTTTTTTGTTTTGCCAATCAGTCCTAGACCTATTGAATTTGTGCAATTCAATCCATTTGACCAGCCGACATTAAAGTGGCAAATTTTTAATAACATTCTAATTATTTAATATTTTTAGAATTTTAATTGATTTTTAGTTTTCTTTTCTGCTTTGGTCTTTCTTCGTGTGGCCTCTGAGGGTCAGCGGAGCTCGCCAGCCACCGGGTAAGGGCAGTCCTCACCGGTTGCCACGAGCTAGCTAGCGGCCTCGCCTAGGTCTGGGCGAGGCGCACAAGGCCACAACTGCACCTTGCAATGCGTCATAAAATCTGAACTATGCAGAGAGAGATAGACCTAAGAGGGCGAGCTGAATCAGGAGTGAAGAGGTGTAGAGGAAGTGAGGTGTCAGAGAGAGCGTGAACTGAGTGAGGAAGACGGAGATGCAGGAAGTGATGCGATGTCCGATTGGGCTCGTGCTAGTGTTGCGCTTCCTCTGGTCATCAATCTCAGCCATTTTCTGCTCTGATTCTTCATCTCTCGGGCAAATACTCGCACAAGACCCTCGCCGGCCACAAAGAAGGAAGACCAAAAGCAGAAAAGAAAAATTAAAAAAGTAATTAAAGTTTTTATTATATAAAATAAGTAAAATATTATTAAATATTATTAAAAATTGTCACGTTAGCATCGGCCTGCCAAATGGACTGAATTGTCACAAATGCAAAAGGTTTAGAACTGAATCGGCAAAAAAAAATACTTGGACTAAATTGGCACAATTGCAATAGATTTAAGACTGTTTTGGTTATTTTTCCGAGCATTAGAGTGTTCGAATCGATTCTATTCGGACTCAATCGGCTATACGAAAAATTACAAAAAGAAAGATACTCCAAAAATAGTTCCGAGCTCTCTCACGCCCCCTGTGTAAAATTTTCAGCCTCACCATTTAATATTTATGCACAGATGGAACTTTCCAAAAAATGTTTCCAACAATATCCCATTTTCAGAAAACAAAGATAGAGCCTTAATATTCTCGCAAACCCTATCTGTGGACCTGTCACCTAACAAGAAGGGAAAGGAAAAAAAGAAAAAAGGAAACAAAGCACGTCCTATGGAGAAACATTAAAAAGAGGAGCATCCATGGTTTCCACTTCTTATTCTTTTCTTCTTCATCTTAATTTGATGGTCCCCAGAGGAACTCATTGGTTCAGTTTTCATCCATCCAAGCTGGAAATTCTGGTCTTTGAAAACAACGAGATAACACATTTGATGGGACTCATACGAGAATCGTATAGCATTTATTAATGTTATAGAATTTAATTTTAGGATCGACGTTGAATACATAGCCGGTGTAACTTTCTTTCGACCCGTCTCGTGTCCCACATTTCTAATTATTGAGATGGGCGGTTAGTCATTTGCCAAAGTAAGACTAGATGTGTAAGAAAGAATAACACTGCCTATGCACCTAATATATACATTTGTTTTAGTGCATGTATTAGATTCATTGAATCAATTGCTTCATTTCACCGAAATACCGAGGCATCTAAAGTATAGGGAAAAGTACCAAAAAAGCCTGAAACCTATTGCATTGATACCAATTTAATCTTAAACCTTTCAATTGAACCAATTTAGTACTCAACCTTTTGCATCGGTACCAATTTAGTCCATCCGATCAATTTTAGCCGAAAATTACTGACATGGATGCTTGTGATGCCACATAGGACGACCGTTGCTGAAGTAGACATTATTTAGTAATATTTTAAAAAAAAAATTTAAATTTTTTTAATTTTTTTTTAACTTAGGAGTTGGCTGAACAACCCTTGCCCAAGGGCCGGTGAGGGTTTCTAGCGACCCTCGTCGGCCAAACCCTAAGTTAAAAAAAAAAACAACAATTAAATTTTTAAAAATAGATATTATTAAATTTCATGTCATCGTCGGTCGCCCTATGTGGCACCACTAGCGTCCATGTCAACGATTTTCGGTCAAAATTGACTGGATAGATTAAATTGGTACCAATTCACAAAGATTTAGGACCAATTTGATCCAAATAGAATGGTTTGTGACTTTGGTGGTACTTTTCCCAAAGTATATAAACAGCGGTGGGTCGAGTTTGATAGGGTATGCGCCCGTCCCAAGCTCTAGTATGGCTTAAGACGGTCTGGGAGCATTGGAATTTGTCTCGCAGATTATTCGAAACTTGAACCTAGTAGACATCTCACTAAATTATTTTTTTTTTTCTCTCTTTTGAAGAATGTAGGATCACAAAGGTAATTCCAGATTCTGGAAAATAGCAACCAGTTGTACTGTCAGCCACATTTTCACAAATGCCAGACTTACTTAGAAAGTGGGTGGCTCTATTGTCTCGTTTTTCATGATTGTGGATGTATAATTCAAGTGTTAGTCACTAGGCATTTAGATGATTCTTTCGACAGAAAATCATGTAGAAATAACTAGCGAATGCAGAGATAACAAAAGCTCGTCGGGACCGGGAGAGTATCATCGTAACTCAAGCGACCACAACGAATTTTAGCTACCATGTACCGAAATCTGTAAGTTTTTTAGAATGATGTTTGACAATAATCAAATGTTGGCTGGTCAGGTTCGATACCGGCTCGTCCCTCCCCATCCCAAACGGGTCCCCTTTGACATCCCAAACGGCAACAGAAGTGCCAAGAACACGTACCGCTAATTCTAGCTAGGCATTCCACTGCTAACATTACCTTGCAGCATTTAAAATAACCCGAAGAGGATGGAGAAGGTAAAGTCCAGCTTTTTCATGTACATTCATCGCAAATTATGTTGGTTGATCATATTTTAATATTCAAGATTGGGTTATAAGAAAGCAGAGCGAGAAGGTACCCATTTGGGTAGCCAAATATATGTAAGAAGAGAAGAGAGATATGGAGTAACCAGAAAGCCAAAGGCACAATTGGTTAGGCTAATCTAGTAAAATTATGATTTGTGAAAATTTATTGGTTACAGAGAAACGAAAGAAAATTTAAGCAAAAGCGAAAGATATAGCCCGAGATGAATGTAGCAAAGCAAAAGAAACAGCCCAAGATGAATGTCGCCACCTATGGTGAAGCTTTACCTATGGGCGGGGCGCTATTTCCACCCCTTTTAGCTAACCCACTCCTTTTTTCAATCAATAGACTGCAATATCTTTTTCTTTCTTCAATTTATCATTTCTTCTTTTATCATCCTAACACAATTGCCTTTAGTCCTATTTTCTCTCTTAAGTTATCAATTTCACAATATAAATGTCAAATTACACCCGTAAGATATCATCTATCATGCAACACGTTATCACTTTGCCTAGAAAAGATCGTTATTTTTAATTTATAGTCTCACTTTCTTAATTAAAAAATGTTATACAAAATGTTGCCAATTTCTAGTTATAGTGGCTTATGAAATACACAATTAACTGCCTATTTTTTATGAAATAGTTGGTGGAAAAATTTATTTCAAAGTTGAAAAATTATAACTCAATCTAATTATCTAATACATTTTGAACTTATGGATGATTTTTTGAAATAAATTTGTAGGTTTCTAAAGTTAAATATCACCAATTTGTGCTTTCTTTTGAGCTTTTCACATTTCATATGAATTGCAAGATGGGGTTTAAAATTTATTTACACATTTTGCACTTTCAAACTCACGTAAGTTTTTTTTTTTTTTGGGTGTGGGGGGGGGGGGGGGGGGGGAGCTTTAAGCATATTTTAAAGTTTTGATCCACTTGCTATGAGATTGAATTAACAACCGCTAATTAATTACTTTCTTCAACGCATGATTTGAACAATAAGAAGTTTCATGGTTTTTCCTTTGTTAATATTTAGATATGGTCTAAATATAATATATTTAACATTTGATCATGCTTTTAACAAACTGCTCTTTTCATATTTTGATCAATTTTTCTTTTCCATATTTTTATCATGATCGGGTAAATAATTGAATTTTATTTTATTTTCGATTTGGGAATATAGTTTCAGTCACACTATTTTAAAAAAAAAACACTTAATTATGTGTTCATAAGTTATCATAAATAGAATTTTCTTGTGAATGAAAATATGAGACCGTTGATTAAAATTGACAATATTCTCTAGTCAAAAATGATAATAATTGTATGATAAACTGATATTGGGTGTGATTGAGAATTGTATTGTGAAATTTATGAAAGATAATAGGAATAAAGTCATTTTTGTGGATTAGCCTGATAAAAAAAGAACCGATAAATTGAGAGAGAGAGAGAGAGAGAGAGAGAGAAGAGAGAGAGAGAAAGAGAGAGTAGTATTTCAATAAGTTAGCTGAAAGAAAAGATTGTCTTAACTAAAAATGGGGGTGGAAAGGGCGTCGCCCATTCTTAAAAGCTCGGAGCCTTTTATGATAAAGGATAAAGAATTGGACTGATAGAGACATTGGAGTCCAAACATCAAGAGAGAGAAATTTACATTTTCAATTCATATTGCCTCATTTTTGTGATTCATATTACTTTACATGCTCAGAATATTGTACGTAACTTATATTATGATTTTTTTAAACCTACACGTAAGATTCGAAATCACTTATTCTAGCGAAAATTTGATTTGGGCAAAAGTTCACAACGATAACATTTAAAATAATAAAATTAATACAATGTTGGAGTCATGTTACCGTAACAGAAGGGTTACTCATTTAGTAGTAGTGGGGTGGGATAAAGTTTGGGACGTTGCAATTATTCACAATTTAAGTAAGATCGAGGAAAAATTGTTCAGAAAGCCTAAACTTACTGTACGACGTCTAATTAGTCATAAGTCTTTTAATATGTTAATTTAGTCCTAAACCTTTTGTAGGCTTGTGAATATAGTCTTAACATTTTGATTATACCAATTTAGTCTTTAATATTTTAACGTTTTTTTGTCCAATTTAGTTCTAAAATTTTTGACAATTGATGAATACAATCCTTTTGGCCAGTTATCCAAAAATATATACTAAATTGGAAAATTTTCAAAAACTTTATGACTAAATCGATACAATTAAAATTTTTGAACTAAATTGACAAACGTCAAAAATTTAAGATTAAATCGACACAATTAAAACTTTAGACCGATACAGTATAATAAATTTAGGACAATTATCCTCCAAGTTCGGTGTGCATACGGTGTTTTGGCGCACCGCCTAATTTCTGCCCCGATAAAGCGAGGGGCCAAGGGAAACCGAAGAACAAGAATTGGAGTGCTCAACATTTGCTTTGCCGCCTCGAGCTTGGAGCACTCACATGGATTTGATGGTGTCCGAATCTGTTGATACTTTGTGCATACCTCACATGGGTTTTAATCCAAGCCCTTTGCTTCATCGCAAAGAAGACGAAAGCAGGCCCCTTTAATTCTAATCTCCCTCCCTGGCCCGCCGCCTTTTTCTGCTGATCGGCAGCCTCCTTGAGCTCGGCAACCTCCCGCACAAGTCCCTCACCAAGCTCGCCCGCACTCATGCCCAATCCTTAAACTTTAGCTCGGCGGATTGACCGAGAAGACATGAACATGGACGACAAGTTCGGCCTCGCCACACGAAAGGATCAACCTCTGAGAGCTGTGCCAACGTTGGTGTAGGTAGTGAGTAACGTGTTCTCAACAAACGTCTATGGCAACCAAAAGTTAAAGATCGTGTTTTTCTCCATTCTCGGAGTATAAACATATAGAAGTCACCCTTACCCAAAAAAAAAAAAAACATATAGAAGTCACCTGTATTTATTTTGATGAATTTCATGTGGAAATGATGTCTGTATCTAATCTATAACTCGCCAATGAGAGATTTGATTGGGAAATGATTATAATAAAGTCCAAAATAAGTTTCTCAAAGAATTTTTATCTTCACGTGTGGGAAGTGTAGTTGTCCAACTACTACGTCACGCTAAGCCTTAATCTCTTTGGCTTAAAAACATATGGTGGGTGGTCTTGAGAAGATGCATTATGCCAAACCCAATCACGTGGCATGGGATGTGGTATTATCCATGCATTAAGTAAGTTTTGACTGTTTGGTATAATTTTTTTAACGAACATTGGAAACTCGCATAATTGATCAGTATTACCATGCATCTCTGAATTATGTATAATATAAGAGTAATTATTAGTATTCCATTGCTAATTTTCTATAAGATGATATACTATTATTCAAGGAATGCATCAAGTCCTCAACAACCAACATACGCAACTCAACTATATAATTTTACCTTTGAAGCTCTCAGCCGTGAGAGGGAGAGAGAGGGAGAGAGATGGATCTTTTGGTGTTGATACTGTGTGCTTACCTCGCTTGGGGTCTAGTCCAGGCTCTTCGTTTCGTCACCAAGAAGACCAAACCAAGTCCCTCCAATCTCCCCCCCCGCCCGCCGCCTCTCCCGGTGATCGGTAACCTCCTCGAGCTCGGAAACCTCCCTCACAAGTCTCTCGCCAAGCTTGCCCGCACCTACGGTCCCATCATTAAGCTCCAACTAGGGGCCATAACCACCGTAGTCATCTCATCGCCTGCATTGTCCAAAGAAATCCTCCAGACTCACGACATTTTGTTCGCCAACCGCATGATTCCCGACGCCATCAACGCCTTCAATCAAGGCCAGCAAAGCTTGGCCTGGGTTCCCGTCTCGCCTCTGTGGCGGAACCTGAGGAGGATATTCAATCTACACCTTTTCTCCAACATGAAGCTCGACTCCACTCGACACTTGCGCCGCAAGAAAGTCCAAGAACTCCTAGCCCATGTAGAGAGGAGCGCCCGTGCCAGCGATGAGGTGGAAATCGGCGAAGCAGCTTTCATGACGTTCATAAACTTTTGGCCAACGCCATGTTCTCTTTGGATCTAGTGGACCGTTCTTCTGGCTCGGTGAAAGAGTTCAAGGAGACCATCCGCCAAATCTTGGCCGAGGCTGGGAAGCCTAACGTGGTGGATTTCTTCCCCGTGCTTAGGAAGATCGACCTGCAAGGCACGAGGCGTCGCCTGACGGGGTACTTCCGGACGATGTTCGATTTGTTCGATCGATTGATCGAGGGACGTTTGCGGCAGAGGGAAACGCCCGGTTCGCCGAGGATGAATGATGTGCTGGATACACTTCTTGACATATGTGAAGATAAGGAGGACATGGACATGTCCCAACTCAAGCCCTTTTGCAGGTAGGTGTGCACATGTTCTTTTTCATTGTTGACCGTTTGCTTGGCTCAATGTTATCAGAATGCATGCTTGAGACGTCGAAAATTTGAACCGCCCTTCATCCGACGAAATGCAGGATGTGTTCGTCGCCGGAGCCGATACCACGTCAAGCTCGGTGGAATGGGCAATGGCCGAGCTACTCCACAGTCCCGAGAAGCTATTGAAAGCCCAGGCCGAGCTCCATCGAGTCATCGGCAAAGGCAACCTCGTCGAAGAATCCGACATCGCCCGCTTGCCGTACTTACAAGCCATCGTCAAAGAGACTTTCCGAATGCACCCGGCGGTGCCGCTCCTTCTCCCCCGAAAATGCGGGGCGGATTTGGAGGTGGGCGGCTACACCATTCCCGAGGGTACGCAAGTCTTTGTCAACGTGTGGGCCATAGGGCGAGATCCGACCTTGTGGGAGGATCCGGATGCGTTCTCGCCGGAGAGATTTCTGGGTCCGAAGTGGATGTGAAGGGACATAACTTTGAGCTAACCCCGTTCGGTGGAGGTAGGCGCATATGTATAGGCTTGCCTTTGGCCTTAAGGATGTTGCACATGATGTTGGGCTCGCTCTTAAATTGCTTCGATTGGAGGCTTGCGGATGGGGTTATGCCGGAAGATATGAGCATGGACGAAAAGTTTGGCATCACCTTAGCCAAGGCTCAACCTTTGAAAGCCGTGCCCGTGTTGGTGTGAGTTATGCACCGCGCTATGAGTATTCATGACTCGTGACTCTCAGTAATAACTTATCGTTCGTAATAATGATTTCGCCCTTCATGTAGTTGTGATAGTCGATAATATGATATAATTATATTCATCTTCCTAGTGAAAAATCAAGTTTTAATTGGATTATCCAAGTGGAGTAGCTTTTCCAATGAATGGATTTGATCTATTTCCCGCCTTGAAGAAAGATAGATAAAGTTCGATTTTATTTCAGAGATTCTGATCAATTCAGTCCTCAAAATATCCAATCTCAACTCCCATTGTAACCACTTCTTGTTCTTCTTCTTCTTCTTCTTCTCCTTCTCCTCCTCCTCCTCCTCCTCTCCTTCTTCAGAAATTAACACTTACTTTAAAAGTCCTCAAAAAAGGTTTGACGTTATTATAATATAACCCTAACATATCTTTAAATTTTGTGCATATAAATGATTCTTGAAATGTTATACCATTTCCAACAAAAAAAAAAGTTACATCTTTAATTGACTAACGAAAAATACAAAATAATTTCAAAATTGAAGTACTTTCATTTGGTTTATAATGTGAAATACGTATTTTTGGCACACGCGCACACACACACATATATATTCGCTCATAAAAGGATAAGTATATTTTCGTAAATTCAAAAATATATGAGAGATGGAATTTCAGTTAAAGAACAGTATGTGTACATTAATTATGCATGGAAATACGAGTAGTTTACTAACAGATATCATTGCCATGACGAGTCGTCAGCTCCCGATAGACAATCATCGCCCTTTTTGAAGTTGGTTATAACTAAATCTAGTCGTCAAGATATAAATATGCATAATTACTACGAGATTTGCTTAAATTGATTGATGCACTTTTTTTTTCTTGTTAAGCAATGCATTTCAGAAACCCCCCTTAAGCTCTTGGCCTCACCCGCCCCGCCCCCGTTTGCCACCCGAGGCAGCTCGCCGAATCGGCATCTTCGGGAGTCGGTGGAGATTGGGCTGTGGACAATGGAAGAGAACCGAGAAGCCCACGGCCCAGTGTCGCGCCAGATGGGCCAATTCAACGGAACTGCTAGAAACTCACGAGGCAACCTAGAAAGTCTGAAATCTTCCATGACGAGCGTGATTGGACGGCATGTGAAGAATTGGTACCGGGAACTCTCGATGGAGTCAAATCGATTAACATGTAAGAAGTCCCTTATACATTAACGATTCAACGAGGCTAACTTCACATCTCATACCTCTTTTAGAAAATGTATTAAATGACGGTCGAATGAATTTGCTACGTCCTGCATTCATGGCCAAATGGAAAATATAGATGTGTGTGTGTGTGTGTGGGAGCTTGGCGTCCTTTCCTTCTGATTCTCGCCGTCTTTTTAATGGTATTGTCGGCCCATTTCACTTGCTTTCCAGCCAATCAAGTCGACTATATTTTGACCAAAAAAAAGAAAAGTCGACTTATTCTTCGACACCAAAAAAACAAAAAATCGACTTATTCATCATTCACTGAATAAAACGTAGGGTTTCGAATCCCCACCTTCAAAGAAGTGGGGTGGGATCCCCTAACATAGTGGATCTATGTTAGGGGTGACATAGTAGATCTGGGCCGTCCGATTCAAAAATGGACGGCCCAGATTGATCAATTCAAAATTTTCAACTCCCGCCAAAATTTTTTCCCCCTCTTACAAAGATGATGTGGATCAATCTGGGCTGTCCATTTTGAATTGGACGGCCCGGATTGAATAATGTTATCCCTAACATTATGTTAGGGGATCCAAATCCGGAAGGGAGTAAGGGGAGAACGGAATTTCTCAACCTACACATAACATATAACGTACACATATTTTTCATCAAACTCGCAGTGGTCTTCTCTTTGACGATATTAAATGCGACGTTACGAGCTAACATCGGTCGAATAACACACATTGCTCGTCTATCTAGCAATTTCTAATCAGTTTGCTTCATCGTCTCTAGTTTCTCCCCAAATAGAGATAAGTGCATCTTCATCTGATATAGATAGTCCTCGATTTGTATCTTTCAAAAACCAAAGTCCTTCCTCTCAAATCTGTCGATTTCACTTTAACTTTCTCAGTCGCCATCGATTCGCTCAACTTAAGCAAGCCTGGCTCTAATATCAATTATTTCGCAGAACAAACGATCGACAATAAATAGATAAAACAAGAAAATAAATCAAACACCAAATATACGTAGTTCGGTCATAGAGATCTACGTCTACGGGGAAAGCAGTAACGAATTCCATTATAGATCAAGCGATACACAGAGATTATAAACCACACTTAAGTTACTCAAATACTCTCGATATTTTTAGCTCTAATTATATCAAATAACCCATAAGTATTTAATTTCGCAATTCCTTATGAAATAATCTTTCAATCTCATAAAAAAATTATACATAAATTTTATGATAAGATTTAATCGATTTTGACATTTGAATACTTGACGTGATTTCACGAGAGAAACCTCGTGCCAAGCGCGCGACGGAAGGGCGCTTCAATTCTTCGATTATGGAACTGCACGAAAACCCACGCTCCTCTCCTTTCGTTTGACTCATGAGCACATAAATATATATATATATATATATATATATATATATATATAGTTGGACTCGTTGGATGAGGTCAGCACAAAGAAGGAAAACTCCATGCACATTATCTCTATTAGAATTCGGTAAAGAAAAGTCCAAAAATCTGCCTTTCCTTTCTTTTTTTCGTCTTCTTCTCTCGTTGAAAATCCAACTCCAGCAGAAGATAAACCAAGGACAAATCTTTTAGAACTTTATCCCATCACCAGAAGATCTCCAACCGAGTGAAATATCCAATGTGATAAATATTGAGTGAATTAAATAATTTCCACAACGTGTTCTTATACCTTTCACATCAAGATAGATAGATATATATATTTCGAAATTTAGATTTTCGTTTCGAGCTCAAATTCAAAATATTTGAACAGCGTCGAGCGGATACCGTTCGATGAAGGCTGTTGAATATGTCCGGGCTTGTCATTGGCCATGAGGACCTTGGCTAGGATGTTGGGTACGCTCCTTAAATTGCTTCAACTGGAAGCGTGAAGGTGGGATTATCCCGGAAGACATGAACATGGACGACAAGTTCGGCCTCGCCACACGAAAGGATCAACCTCTGAGAGCTGTGCCAACGTTGGTGTAGGTAGTGAGTAAAGTGTTCTCAACAAAGGAGGTAGGTAGCATGAAAACGAGAAAAGAGTTAATGGTCCAGGTTGGTGATAGGTAAGTAGTTTCTCTAGATCCTTCTTTAGAAGTCTATTTAAGGAGATGTAATCTCCAAAGGTTATAAGAGAGAGATTTTTCAAGCCATTGAGCATACCAAAATCAAAAAGTAAAGGCTGTGCAAAAGCCGTATTATTTAGAAAATTATTCTTCCAAATATTCTTTTCTTTTCTTTTTTTTAAAAACACATCTCTGTCACAGGAAGTCCAACCCGCTGATGTTCTTAAAAGGCGGTGAATTTCGAGAAGCTCATGATATTAAAGACTTTCTCAAGATTACCAATTAAGAGGGGGTGTTAAAAGTGATGTAATTTGTAATCTGTTGGTACTTGATCAAAGCATTGAAGGAGGTAGGTAACATGAAAACGAGAAAAGAGTTAATGGTCCAGGTTGGTGATAGGTAAGTAGTTTCTCTAGATCTTCTTTAGAAGTCTATTTAAGGAGATGTAATCTCCAAACGTTGTAAGAAAGAGATTTTTCAGGCCATTGAGCATGTCAAAATCAAAAAGTAAAGGCTGTGCAGAAGCCGTATTATTTAGAAAATTATTCTTCCAAAATATTCTTTTCTTTTCTTTTTTTTTTTTAGAAACACATTCTGTCACAGGAAGTCCAGCCCGCTGATGTTCTTACAAAGGCGGTGAATTTCGAGAAGCTCATGATATTTAAAGACTTTCTCAAGATTACCAATTAAGAGGGGGTGTTAAAAGTGATGTAATTTGTAATCTGTTGGTACTTGATCAAAGCATTGAAGGAGGTAGGTAGCATGAAAACGAGAAAAGAGTTAATGGTCCAGGTTGGTGATAGGTAAGTAGTTTCTCTAGATCCTCCTTTAGAAGTCTATTTAAGGAGATGTAATCTCCAAACGTTGTAAGAGAGAGATTTTTCAGGCCATTGAGCATATCAAAATCAAAAAGTAAAGGCTGTGCAAAAGCCGTATTATTTAGAAAATTATTCTTCCAAAATATTCTTTTCTTTTTTTTAGAAACACATCTTTGTCACAGGAAGTCCAGCCCGCTGATGTTCTTACAAAGGCGGTGAATTTCGAGAAGCTCATGATATTTAAAGACTTTCTCAAGATTACCAATTAAGAGGGGGTGTTAAAAGTGATGTAATTTGTAATCTGTTGGTACTTGATCAAAGCATTGAAGGAGGTAGGTAGCATGAAAACGAGAAAAGAGTTAATGGTCCAGGTTGGTGATAGGTAAGTAGTTTCTCTAGATCCTTCTTTAGAAGTCTATTTAAGGAGATGTAATCTCCAAACATTGTAAGAGAGAGATTTTTCAGGCCATTGAGCATATCAAAATCAAAAAGTAAAGGCTACGCAAAAGCCGTATTATTTAGAAAATTATTCTTCCAAAATATTCTTTTCTTTTCTTTTTTTTTTTTTTTGAAACACATCTCTGTTACAGGAAGTGCAGACCGCTGTGATGTTTGCTGTAAAAACCCGGTGAATTACGTCAGAAGCTCTTATGATATTTAAAAACTTTCTCAGAGATTACCAATCACGAGGGGGTATAATTTATCAGAGAAATGGGTATAATTTTTTTAACGAACATCGGAAACTGCATAATTAAATCAGTAATACCGTGCATCTCTGAATTATGTATAATATAAGAGTAATTATTAGTAATTCCATTGCTAATTTTCTATAATTAAGTCCTCAACAACCAACTTACGTAACTCAACTATATAATTTTACCTTTGAAGCTCTCAGCCGTGAGAGGGAGAGAGGGAGAGAGATGGATCTTTTGGTGTTCATACTGTGTGCTTACCTCGCTTGGGGTCTAGTCCAGGCTCTTCGTTTCGTCACCAAGAAGACCAAACCAAGCCCATCCAATCTTCCACCCGGCCCGCCGCCTCTCCCGGTGATCGGTAACCTCCTCGAGCTCGGAAACCTCCCTCACAAGTCTCTCGCCAAGCTCGCCCGCACTTATGGTCCCATTATTAAGCTCCAACTAGGGGCCATAACCACCGTAGTCATCTCATCGCCCGCATTGTCCAAAGAAATCCTCCAGACTCACGACGTTTCGTTTGCCAACCGCATGATTCCCGACGCCGTCAACGCCTTCAATCAAGGCCAGCACAGCTTGCCTTGGGTCCCCGTCTCGCCTCTATGGCGGAACCTGAGGAGGATATCAATCTACACCTTTTCTCCAACATGAAGCTCGACTCCACTCGACATCTGCGCCGCAAGAAAGTTCAAGAACTCCTAGCCCATGTAGAGAGGATCGCCCGCGCCAATGATGAGGTGGAAATCGGTGAAGCAACTTTCATGACGTCCATAAACTTTTTGGCTAACACCATGTTCTCTTTGGATCTGGTGGACCGTTCTTCGAGTTCAGCGAAAGAGTTCAAGGAGACCATTTGGCTAATCTTGGCCGAGTCTGGGAAGCCTAACGTGGTGGATTTCTTCCCGGTGCTTAGGAAGATCGACCCGCAAGGCAGAAGGCGTCGCATGACGGGGTACTTCCTGACGATGTTCAATTTGATCGATCGATTGATCGAGGGACGGTTGCGGCAGAGGGAAACGCCCGGCTCGCCGAGGATGAATGATGTGCTGGATACACTTCTTGATATATGTGAAGATAAGGAGGAGGATATGGACATGTCCCAACTCAAGCCCTTGTTGCTGGTAGGTGTGCACATGTTCTTTGTCATTGTTGACCGTTTGCTTGGCTCAATATGTTATCAGAATGCATGCTTGAGATTTAGAAAATTTGACCCGCCGTTCATCCCACGAAATGCAGGATGTGTTCATCGCCGGAGCCGATACCACGTCAAGCTCGGTGGAATGGGCGATGGCCGAGCTACTCCACAGTCCCGAGAAGCTATTGAAAGCCCAGGCCCAGCTCCATCGAGTCATCGGCAAAGGCAACCTCGTCGAAGAATCCGACATCGCCCGCTTATCGTACTTACAAGCCATCGTCAAAGAGACTTTCCGAATGCACCCGGCGGTGCCGTTCCTTCTCCCCCGAAAATGCGGGGCGGATTTGGAGGTGGGTGGCTACACCGTCCCCGAGGGTGCGCAAGTCTTTGTCAACGTGTGGGCCATAGGGCGAGATCCGACCTTGTGGGAGGATCCGAATGTGTTCTCGCCGGAGAGATTTCTGGGGTCCGAAATGGATGTGAAGGGACATAACTTTGAGCTAACCCCGTTCGGTGGAGGCAGGCGCATATGTATAGGCTTGCCTTTGGCGTTGAGGATGTTGCACATGATGTTGGGCTCGCTCCTTAGTTGCTTCGATTGGAGGCTTGCGGATGGGGTTATGCCGGAAGATATGAGCATGGACGAAAAGTTTGGCATCACCTTAGCCAAGGCTCAACCTTTGAAAGCCGGGCCCGTGTTGGTGTGAGTTATGCACTGCGCCATGAGCGGATGAATTATTCGAGACTCGTGACTCTCAATAATAACTTATCATTCGTAATTTTGATTTCGCTCTTCATGTAGTTGTGGTAGTCAAAAATCTGATGTGGTTATATCCAATCTTCCCGGTGAAAAATCAAGTTTTAACTGATTATCCAAGTGGAGTAGCTTTCACGGCGAATGAATCTGGTCTGTCTCCCGCCTTGCAGAGAGATAGATAAAGTTTGACTTTATTTCCAGAAATTCTGATCAATTCGGTCCTCAAAATATTGCAATCACAACTCCTATTGTTAACCAATTCTTCTTCTTCATCATCTTTTTAGAAATTAACACTTATTTTAAAAGTCCTCGAAAAAGGTTCGACGTCATTATAATATGACCCTAACATAGTTTTTAAATTTTGCGCATATAAATGATTCTTGAAATGTTACATCATATCCAACCAAAAAAAAATAAACAAATGTCACATCATCAATTGACTAACGAAAAATACAAAATAATTTCAAAATTAAAGTACTTTTATTTGGATATAATGTGAAATGCGTGGAGAGGAAATAAAATTTCGCAACCTGTGCATGGTATATAGCGCACACGATGTGATTTGTATATCAGAATAAAATGGTATAGAACCCTTCCAAAAAAAATTCGCTGAAAAAAATTGCACATTTTAGCCTCTTTTGCGCCCATCACTATCTAACTATAAACACACACAATTTGTTGAAGAAATTCAATGTTGTCACAGTCGTTAACACATATTGACACGATAAGCGGATGTGCATGACTTTTGATGAGGGTAACCCAATGCAACAAGCGAAAGCCACGTGACATCAAAAAATAAAAGATTTGAATCTAAATCTTTATGGCCTTTTATTTGCTTCTCTAGTTATGTACTTTGATATTTTAGACTTAAGACAAAATCCGGGCTACACATGATAGGAGTCGTTAAAATATTTAAATATCAAATCATGTATTCACTTGAAATATTAATAACAGCAAAAATAAAAATGAAAAATGAAAAATTGGAGGGCAAAAACTGAGCAAAATCACAAAGGATAAAGCAAAAAAAAAAAGAAGCGAAGAGTATCCAATACCGACACTGACGCGGATTCGGATCCCCTGCCATAGTGAAGCTATGGCAGGGGTGACATAGTTTTAATCTCGGCCGTCCATTCTCATCGGACGGCCGAGATTTCGCCACGTCATTCCGATGAATTTAACCCAAAATTTGCGCGCCACACCCGTATACTGTAGCGTTTTTCGAATTTTTTTTTTTTCAGATCTCTGGTATTTCTCTCTCTCTCTCCCCTCAAAATTCTCTCTCCTCTCTGACGTTTTTCTCTCTCTCTCCCCGACGCTTCTCTCTCTCCCCTTTGCCCCGACGCCCCTCTCTCGGCGTCCGACCAAATTTCCCCGACGACCAAGCTCCGACCTCCCCCGACGCCGCCGACCAAGCTCCGACCTCCCAGATTTCTCCCCGACGAACGCCTCCACCGAGCGGGCTCTGCTCTGCCTTGCTCTGCTCCGCTCTGCCCTTTCCCCCTTCCGACGCCGTCACGGGCTCCCAGATTTCTCCCCGACGAACGCCTCCACCGAGCAAGCTCCGACCTTCCCCCGACCACGCCGACGCCCACGACAATTTCAGTCGCGACCTCCCCCGACGCCGTCGACCAGAGTCCAGAGCTGAGAACCCTAGGTTTCTTCTTTCTTGAATCCCTCTTGACCTCCCTTCCTCTTCACCTTTTATGTTTTATCCATTCCCTCCCTCTCTCACTCTCTCTGCAAGGTTTGTTGATATGGCGGAATCAAAAGTCAATGGTTATAAGGAATCAAAGAAAAAGGAGAGAAAGCAATTGGAGAACAGCGTGGTGAGTTTGACGGAGGAAAACCGCGATATCAGTAGCCTGTTGAGGATTGCTCTCGTCGAGAAGGAGGCTGTGGAGAAGACCTTGAATAAGTTGAGAGGGGGTAATGAGCAGAAGAGGGTGCCACTGTTGCAATTTGCTGAAAGGGGGTTACAGAGAGTCGGGTTCGGGTTTATGATGGGAAGTGGGAATGCCGAGCAACCAATGGAGAGCTCAGGCGCATCTAGTACTAGGAGTAAGTCAGATGGTAGCGACTGCGAGGAGGAAGTCGTTAGTGTGGTATGTTTAGTTCTTGTCTAGTTCAATCCATTTCTGCACATGTACTAGTTAAATGTTCTTTGAACTGCATTTAGAGTCCCGTTCTTTGTTGTGGCAATTAATGCTACACTATTGTCAACTGTCTGGTATTATTTCAAGTAAAATCTTGTCAATCCTAATTCAGTGGTGCACAAGTACAAATCATTTAGTATTACTCTCAATACAAATTCAATTATTGAGAGGGCAACCATGAGGTCGGCAAAGATGATAATACACAATGCTACATTGAAACTTCCCGATTCTGTTACGTGATTGTTTCTAGGGAAAAGCCATTTTGATAGTGCATATGAGGGCCCGTCTCCAGAAACACATAAACGATAACATTCTTTGCTGAAGAGAAACTTGAGAAACATTCTTCTAGGAGGTGCAGCGCCAATCTTTTCTGTTGTCACAAGTCCCGACATACTGCAACCTTCTGCCTTAACAAAGTTATAAGCTAGAAAGATAGAAAAGGATGATCTCCATTTAAGTTCACATGGTAGAGGCATTGCTTCAAGTGTGCAAGGTGCACTTATATGTGTCTCTGTCTGCCTATTTATCTCTGTTTTTTGCATGTGTGGCTGCTTTTGGCCGACATTATGATCCTTCTAAACATCGCATATAACATGCATTATTCATTGTTGTCCTTTCATTTTTTTTTTCCTGGTTTGTGTCATTAATTACTTTTCTAATTTCAATTTGGTGAATTACTGGCATCTGTTTTGACGTTTATGAAAAACTAGACTGGCGAGAGAATATTGTGAATGATTGGTCTGTAAAGAATCCAATAGAGAGTCTTTAAGGGAATACCCTTGTCTGATTTGTTTCTTTTGACCAGGCTTCAACTGTCGAGAGAATAATGAAGAATTTGAGGCAAGAAATCACTCAGTTGAGGAAATCTTTAGAGGAATCAAGGTACAAGAGGTGAATCAAGAAATCACTCAGTGGTAACAGCTCTCTCTCAGAAGTGAATTTTTCTTGATTGAACGGGTAGTTTCTGCTTATGTTTCCTCAGAAGCTGTTCTACTTTTCTTCTTTCCTTTTATTTTCCATAGGCTTTTATTCAAAAATTTTGCATTGATCGAGATAATTTGCGCAGCTCCACTAGGAAGAATATCGTTGTCTTCTTATTCATCACCCCATGGAAGAAATTAAATTAACGCTATATTTATATTTGCCGGATTTTGTTTGGATTGATCTCAAAAGATTTTAGCTTGCGTGAGGCTCTGAACTTTCATACAATAAATGCAGTGGCCGATTATTATGCATTTTGTATTTTTTGTTTTTGATTTGATCGAAACATTACGTCTGTCTACTCAGAAGAAAAGGTATCAAGTTTGTGCACGAGGGAAAAAAACGATGGCATTTGAGATCAATCTAAACAAGAAAATGTAGTTTAAGTGATTGTGAATTGTGATCAGTAATATTATCCATCTCCCTTGTTTACTAAGTTTTTTCAGTTATAAGTTATGTATTAGCATCATTCTTGCAGCATGCCAACTCATAGACCATCATAACCAGATTGCATTCTAGACTTCCAGCCTCCCTGATGCAAAGCCATCTTCTTTCACTGATTCACTGCTCTTGTTCAAAAATTGTCTTCCATCATTTTTCAATTGTATAGAGATTTAGATCCGCAGAGGTCAAGATAACACTGGTTTTCATTTGGAGTCGATGTTGGTAATTGTTCGAAGTATTCACCAGTCCATGTTAGTCAAAATAACACTGGTTAGGTCGTGATTCTGAAGCAAGAACTGGAGAAGACCAAGGTAGCTTTGGACATATCGAACGGGAAGCTAAAACTGAAAGAAGACCTTGCAGCCGCTGCAATGGCCGCGCAGGAGGCAGCAGAAAGGTCGCTTCAACTGGCCGATAGCAGGGCGGCAGGGCTTCGGGAGCGAATTGAAGAGCTAACGAGACAGCTAGAAGAGGTGGATGCCAGGGAAAAGAAGAGCCGCCGAAGGGTTAGACATATATGTTGGCCGTGGCGAATCTTTAAGAACCCTGTCGATACTGCGAATGCTAGATTCCCTAACGTAAGGAGGATGCTCCCGGAAATGCAAGCCTTGCTTCATTCTAGCGCTTAACCAATAGCTGTTTCCATTGAGCCGGATCACAGTCTCTGCCAGGGAAACCGCACCTACCATAGTACCATAAAGAGTTCCACGGCTCGATTGTTACACGTGTTTGCTATTCATTGGTTTATTTTTCTTTGCATTTCTCCTCCCCTGTACCTAGAATTTTTTTTTATAGCGCTACCACTAACCAACAGTACGGATAGCACACGACACTGTTTTTTATGTGATTCATGTAGAAAGCTTTGCTGTACATCTTCTCTATAGAATTCCTGCCCCAACCTTCCACTTGAAACGGTTCTTTTCTTTATGTTCAAAGCGTCGGCGATCGTGTGCACAAAAATTCTCGGTTTCGAATCGCTCCATGCGTTGCGATTCTCTCAAAATCGCGACTAACTTGTAGATCGAAAGAAGGATGCTGCCAGGCTTAAATTGTCCACGATCCCAGTTGGACGATATTTCTTCCATGAAATCGATTAGGCAAGTGTGTTGTTTCTCATTAGTTATGAAATAAAAAGTTGTTCTAGTTTTGCCCACTGTGGTTGTGGATGAAGGCTGATGCGTAACGCTTTGTTTTGACCTTTCGGGTCGTTCTATTGCTTATGATTTGATGCTGAATCTGGGAAAGGGGATAGAATTTGCTCTGGTTGCCAGCTATAAACCGTCCAAGGTGGTGATCATACAAGTTACGGTGAGGTACACCCAGAAACGTTCTTTCACCGATGGACGATCCTTTCCGTCAATTCGATGAGAAACTTCTACTTACCTAGTCAACGACGTATTCTTGATGCGCCTAAGAACCCTCTGTTCTCAAACCCATCACCTGCCGTATGATCCAGCAGTAGTTGGTCATGAATCTAATGCGCAGGCATCTTGGGTGAGCATTTTCCTACATCAAGTGGATCACAATACCAAAGAAGAATCACAACGATGGGATCAAATCCATTATGAACAAATGCTTGCAGGGTTTCCGTAACATGATTAGCTTCGTCTCGTATTAGCAACTGATTGCTAGTTCTAAAAAATCCTGACTTGAAGCCCCCCCAATGTCAACACGGAACCTGAAACTCTCTTTAGCATCAGATGGAGTCTATGAGAAACTGAAACTCTTCCCGACCATTTACATTTTGCATGATAAACAAGTGAAGAACTCAAAAGTCAAACCTAAGCTTTCGGGCAAAGACGTGTAAGGGCACCATCAGCATGCATTGCAGCTCTTCCTACATGTCCCGTAGTAATCTGGTGAGCCGATCATGTATACAGGATTCTTTTGGCATTCTCCAGTGGCGGCCCATCTCGGACAATTCTCATCCTCGTCAGTGCAGCTGTCGCTGTCGGAGTCCAAGATGTCTTTTCACTGTCTAGGGTCGTATGTGAAAGAGCTTCGTGGCACACCACATTTCACCTTCAAGTACGGGGCACCTGGCGTGGGAGCTTCTCATGTCAGGAGATGCATCGAGATGGAGAGAGAAAAACAAGATAGCATCCCCTTTCATTGGTCTCAAGATCACAATCGGACCAGCTCTTGCCATTCAGCTGAGATACTCAAATTGAGGGAAACAAGTGAGTTCGCACTACAATTGCAGCAGTACTAGGGATAGATTGAGGCTAAGCTCTTCTCACCTCTGAGTCAGGGAAAAGTATCTCCCCACCCGAGTGACATTTGAGAGATACAAAATAACTGTTGCCATCAAATTCTTGGCCTGTGTTGGCACGGAAGCATTACCATAATAATCATACTTTAGTTCACCTTCTTCAAACCCGAAATGCATTATCTGTATCGCCTGCCCATTTCTGTAACATCGTGATAGTCACATTATCTTAGTACAGATTGTGTACACAAGGCAGCCCTTCAAGGGCTTAATTTGGCACTACATGAAGTAGTACCTTTGGGGAGAAAACTCCAAGCTGAAATCCTTTCCTCGATCCTTGTCACTATTCCATCCTAAGAGAAGCAAAGGTACACTGTCGGTAAATTTAACTCAGATCTGGAACAGCTTTCCAAAAGTTTTCACTACCCTTATACTGCTAAGAGAGAAACTTTCCCTTCGGAGTTTAGAGGAGACAATCAACCAGAAAAAAACATTATGATACTGAGGATCTAGGACTTTTCTTAACTACCCCATAATAAATTGCTTTTATAAAGCAACACTATTTTCAGTTTAAGTGAATTCCTAAGAAATGAGGATGATAATGAAACTCTTATGCACTACAGTTTTTCAAACCCGACCAATTCAATACCAATTCACCATTCAAGCAAGAAAATAGCTTCAAGTATGTCGAACTGACATAGCTATGAAGCTTTATATATGGATAAATAATAAGGAATGTGTTAGGGCATCTATCTGATACTTCTGAAGAAAAGAGAAGATAGCATTAAAAGAATGATACAGCTCACATAAAAGTTAAGGACTTTAGGGTTCTGGTGTCATAAAATCTCAGATGCAACAACTGGTAAATTATAAGATAAACTAGCAAGGTTTTTAAGCTATCGTTCACAATAGGTGATCTTGACAAGAGGAGTCTCGATACAGCAAGTTGCAGCTAAAGAAGTAAAGCAAGACTGCAATTGAAGCATATCCAGTGTGAGATGACATGACGAGTGTCCATAAACCTTAATTATCCGGACTTCTGGTAGATGCTATAGCAGCGAATTGAAAACTCTAACTGCAGAATTTACAAGAAATGAAGATGCATAAAAGTCAAAAACTCACTGTTAGATCTGATGGAATTTCAGATCTCAATGAACGCCTTTGGCTATCAACTTTCTCCAAATCATCATCCCTCTTCATGTTCTTATTCGTGCCATGGACCTACCAACAGAGTTTTTACATATGTGTGCATATTGATCAATAGTAACAACAGGGAAGGAAGAGATATACCAACAACTTAAGGTGATCACACTCTTCATCTGTCATAAAACCCCTATACAAAAAGACCCTGTCAAGGAAGGAAACTTTAGCCCCTTACAGTAAGTCTATATACTGCTTAAATCAAGAAAATTTCTGACCACCCAAAAAAAAAAAAAAGGTTTGCACTGTGTATCATTTACAATCTCATGAGAATTGATCTGTACATGCTACACATGTTCATCCTTCTTATGCAAGGGAAAAGATACGGAATGAACAATGATTCCAAAACTGTATAATCATGAAATAAGGTGCTATCCATCTAACAAGAGTGAGACTAGTGGAAGTACCTGACCTTGGTCGCCACGAGAGCTGTACAACTCGTGAGGGGTTAATTCTGTTGGAAATAAATGAGTTCCCCATTGCAATGGCCATACCCCTGTCACCTTCCTTGTCCCTGAGCTCCTTGCGGCTGCCGAAACATGAAGACAAGCCAAGAAAAATCATATAAAACACCAATTTCTTTGAATTTAATGGCACTAAATAATCGTGAAGCTCACTTCCATGGGGTTTCACTTTGAAGTTGAGAAGAGAGATGTGAGAGAGGAGGAATGGATAAACATAAAGGTAAGAGGAAGGGGGTCAAGAGGGATTCAAGAAAGAAGAAACCTAGAATGCAATCTGGACTCTGATCGACGGCGTCGGGGGAGGTCGCGACTGAAATTGTCGGGGCGTCGGCGTGGTCGGGGGAAGGTCGGAGCTTGCTCGGTGGAGGCGTTCGTCGTGGAGAAATCTAGAGCCCGCGACGGCGTCGGAAGGGGGAAAGGGCAGAGCAGAGCATACACAGCAGACCAAGGCAAGCAGAAGCCCGCTCGGATGGAGCAGCGTGTGTCGGGAGAAATCTGGGGTCGGGAAGCTAGTCGTGGCATTGGGGTATGTCAGGAGCATTGTCGTGCGGGTGGAAGTATTTGGTCGCGAAAGCGCCGAGAGAGGGTCGTCGTGGGCGAGAGAGAGAATAACGTCAGATAAGAGAGAGAATTTTGAGGGGGGAGAGGAGAGAGAAATAACCAGAGATCCTGAAAAAAAAAATTCAAAAACGCTACAGTACACGGGTGTGCGCGCAATTATTGGTAAATTCATCCGGCATGTACTTGGCGAAATCTCGCCTTGCCGATGAGAATGGACGGCCAAGATTAAAACTATGTCACCCCTGTCCATAGGCTTCACTATGGCATGGGATGCCGGCCTCTATCCTACGTGTACTTCACTCCTCGATTACTGTGAGCCGAGAAGTTGTTCTGCTTGCTTCTTCTTGTCTTCTTCATCCTTCCTTTTCTTTCTTTCGCTCGGCCTTCGGTCTTCTTCTCCTCGGACTGATTCTGCTGCAACAAAGCCCGCGGAACCTCCAGCCACCCCAAATCTGTGTTGCTGCCGTTCACACCATCGTCGTCCACCATCGTCTGCTGGCCCCTACTCTGGTCGCTGCACCACCATCTCCCTCCGCCCTGGTACTAGCTCTCGTCCATTCCCTCTCCCCTCCACGAACTAGCCGAGACCCTCTCTGGGTTTCCATTTTTCGCCGACTCCAACATCCTGCTCCCTTGCCACAAAAAACTCCGATCGTCGTCCTCCAGCTCACTCACTGTTTGTGTTATCTCCGACTTGTTTTCGGCCTAGAGCAGCGACGCCGTCACCGTTCACAGTCCACGATCCCAAGGGGCCACCGCCATCAATCGGATGCCCCAGCTTCGAGCTTCGCGTGTCCCACCACCAGCTAATAATCATATTTCTCATCCGCCGCCGTTCGTGACGAAAAACTATCGTGCGCCGGACTGGAGTAGTCACGTTTATTGTGAGTACGACTTCTATCCTTGGGTACCGCGTTTTTATTGCGTTCGGAGATTAACTCTAGTTAGTTATTAATTATTTTAATTAGAATCTTCTATAGTCTCATCATGGCGATTTAGTTAGGAGACTGGTGTTTTTAGGTTAATATGGCCACGTTCAATAAGTAGAATCCCCGAGAAAAAAGTTTACCGAGTAGTCGATGGCTAGTTGGATATTTTAGATTAAACTGATTGACTGATTGTTGTGATCGCGAGCGAGTGAATGGGACTAAGCCGAGCGATCACTACAATTGTTTGATTGACTGAGTGGTATCTGATAGCCCTTGTGATTGTTTATTTCAACAATAATATACGAATTGTTTATGGAATTTTTGTGGCCGCTTGCTTGGCGTTGGGATTCGACATGGTCTGCTATAGATTGGATTAGATTTCTGTCAAACCAACACCATAGAAAACTAATTATATGGTGTTCAGCTTGGAAACATAGGAATTGAACTGACATGTTATTATATTCAAGAGTATGCGTCACATAATGGTCTTAAAATCCGTGCCGTCTACGGTACTGCCAGTCTACGGATATTAATCATGATATTTCGTATCGTGCCAGTCGTTCGAATCCTACAGACTAACCGGAGACCTACCGAAGTCGTAGTGTGATCACACAGTCGGGTGCTATTTCCTGATAGTAACGTTGTCGTTGCTAGTCGTAAAATCACGAATTTTTAACGTGCTATTAGAAGATGCTTTACAGTCGTAGTCGTAGGTCACACCAGTCGTTTGTGCCAAGAACCTCTTGTGTGACACCATACAGTAAAAGGACTTTTCGAGAGAAAGATCTCTTAAGTGACTAGTATTTTCGTCACAAACAATAAACTATTTAATAGATCACTTATTGTGGTATGACATGACGAATGAATCTTCTTATCTGGGCTTCAGCCGTATGACCCCACTGAGAATTTAATGTCTCACCCCGTCGTGGTTATCATTTTTTTCAGGTCCAAGTCGAAGATGGGGCAGATGAATAGTACCTTCTTTTGGTAGTAGATGATTAGCTAACCCCTTTTTGAACCCCTATCTTTTTGCCTAGTTCACTGGAGGCCACCAGCTGAATACAGTGTGGGGTTATATTTAGGTATGTTATAGCTCCGTAGGGTTAGTTGTCCTCTACTCGTTATTGTATTCAAACAATATTTCGGTTACAATGAAATGCAACCGTCCTGGTGTCTATCCCTACATGTTACTGTCTGGACGTTTTAAACGCTTCCGCAATGCGTAAGAATTTTGTTAGTGGTTGTTAGTCGTGCCAGGTGGGACGCTATTCTTTCCCCTCCGACCCGAGGCGTTTTGGTATGGCTGGCTCGTGCCCGAGAATCGGGGCGTGACAGTCGGGCCCTGTCCTAAGGCTAGGCTCAACGCATTGTTAAGAAGTAATCATCAAGTATTGAAATCAAACAAATTAGGATTGTATTCCAAAGGTAGTGTAGACTCGCCTGTGGAATGAACATAAACCATGGCGGTATGGAATGACAGGGGGATTGCTAGAATTGCATGTAGCTCGTAAACTAACTTAATTGTTTAGTTTTAGTTATTTTTTTTTGATATATCGAGGTGTCTCATCGTGCCATCGGCCCGTACGATCGCCGTACCTGATTAATGTCCTCCGGAATGGCTATGTGCAAAAAAAAAAATACGGCCAATAGCCCGATAAGCCGACCCTTTACTTAAATTTAATCGACACCGCATCGAGATCGAACCATGGGACCTCTGTGAAACGTATGAGAACGCAAACTAGCTAGGCAGACCCGATGAGTGGGTAATGTTTTAGTTACTTTTGCTCTTTGTAAACTACATTGCGAATACTTAATTATCATAGTACATAAAACCGTATCGAAAAAAATCATAAAAA
>JAGVVM010003770.1:0-12057 GCA_019149425.1 Psidium friedrichsthalianum
AGAAGATCCAGTCATCTCTGCAAGCTCTTCATCTAATGTCGTGAACGTTTTGATCTACTTGAACGTATCTTTACCTGTATCAATAAGCAGAAACTATGATGAATTCACAATAAGAATAGACCCTAAACAAAGGAACAATTATCTAAAAAAAAACCACTCCAAAAAAACTGCCCACTCCATCGTGCCTAATAATGATCCGGAAATACTTAAGCCCTGTGTCGTCGCCATGCATGACCTCCTGGCCTCCATCCGAAAGAATTGACTACCATACAGAGTATCAAGGCAATGCATTATAAATCTAATAGTAACAGAGCATCAACAATAGCTTAAATTTTAGAAAATTGGTGCGGTCTCCACAAATTTACAGCCTCAAGCGAGGGTTTTTTAAATTTCCATTAATATTCCACTCTTAAGATCTTATCAAAGCCCAACCTACGCAATGGGTGGGACTGCAACGACATTTGCATATTAAATCATGGTCTCATCTGAACACTTTAACCATTCCAGCAATTTGAAATGGTCCACCAAATTCACAATGTGTAACAATCCACAGATCACTTTCGAGCTATACAATCTGACTTCACCAACCATAATATTATCATCTTGCAAAGCTTGTGTATTAAAGTTGAATAATCAACTTTAATACCAAGCTTTGGCAGATGATAATATTGATTGGTGGTGAAGTCAGATGTTTATTCTAGAAAAGTGGATCTTGTGGATTTGTACACATTGTGAAATTTGGTGGACATTTCAAATGCTGTGAATGGTTTAAACTGTTCAGATGATGACATGATTAATATGCAAATGTCGTTGCAGTCCCACCCATGCGTAGGTTGGGCTTTGACGTAAGATCTAAGAGTGGAAATATATAATTGAAATTTAAAACCCTCTGCCTTGATGCCTGTAAATTTTGTGAGACCGCCACCAATTTTTCTAAAATTTTAAGCTATTGTGATGGCCTCTTGTACTATTTAGATTTTATAATGCACTTGACTTGTATACTTCTTGTATGGTAGGTCATTCTTTCGGACTGCAGGAGGATGGTCATGCATGGCGACGACACATGGCTTAAGTTATTTCCAGGATCATTTATTAGGCACGATGGAGTGGGGGTTTTTTTGTTGGGATGTGGTTTTGTTTTTTACTGATAATTGTTGTTCCTATGGTTTAGGGGTTATGTTCTTATGGTGATTTAATCATAGTCTTCTGCTTATTTGACTACAGTTAAAGATACTGTTCAAGTAGATCAAAACGTTTCACGACATTTAGATGAAGAGCTTCGCAGAGATGACTGGATCTTCTGGTCAGTTTTTCTTACACTTTTACCACATAACTTTTACCTCTGTTCACCTTCATTCATTGTTTTTTTTTTGGGGGAAAAAAAAATTCACGTTTTTTTTCACGTTTCTACTTTTGTCCACACATCCTGGACGTAAACCTGCCTATTGGATTAATTATCTATGCAGAAGAACTAGTGGTTGCACAATAGGTCATAATTATCTCATTCAGAAAAAGATAAATGGTGAAATGTTCTTGATCAGTTGGACCAGTATATGGCTAAGGCCCTTTAATCGATGCTAAGGCCTTTAATCGATAGCATGCCCCCTTCTCAGGGTTAGGAGGTGGCATCTTATTTTATTGGAAGTTCAATTTTATTTAAGTGTTTTGAATAAATATGTCACAGAGCTGATTAGAGAATCTGCCGTAAATAGCCAAGAGAGGGAGAAGAAGAGAGGAAGAAAACAGATAATAATAATTCAACTAGGAGTTCTCTATTTTTTTTTTTTTTTGGTAAGGAGGAGTTTTCTGTTTTTTTATTTTTTATTTTTTAACAAAAAACCCTACTTTGTCATTATATTGACAATAAGTTGTACTTGACCATAACACCCTTATGTAAAGAAAATAAAAAAAAACGAGAAAATAATCTCTAATATCACTTTAAACGTAACTTGACACTCCCCTCAAACTAGAGCATATAGGTCATCCATGCCCGCTTGGAACGACCAGCACAAAAGCAGACACGAAACTATGCTTTAGTGAAGATATTAGCAACCTAATCTCTATAGGCGACATAAGGAGTAGCATTAACTCCTGCTTCACGGCATCAGAACAAAGTGGTTGTCCAACTTCTATATGCTTAGTTCGCTCATGAAAATACAGATTCCCGCAATATAAATAGCTGCCTAATTATCACACATCATATCACTAGGTTTATTATAGAAAATTCAGCCTCTTGGAGAAGGGATTTCAACCATAACAATTCAGCCACAGTATGTGCCATAGCATGATATTCAGCCTTCGCACTAGAGCTGGCAATGTATTTTGCTTCTTGCTCCTCCAAGTAACCAAATTACACCAAGAAGGTGCAATACCTAGTTGTAGACCGTCGGTCACATGCTTACTCTGCCCAATTAGCATCAGAATAGTCAATTAGAGTGGATAGAACTGTTCGGTTTTATAGATCAGTCCCTTACTCGAGAGCTTTTAAGGTACCGAAGAATGCAACAAATAGCATGCCCATGATCCTTCTTCGGTGACTCCATACACCGACTCACCATGCCAACAACAAGGAAATATCAGGACGTGTAACAGTAAGATAAATTAGTTTCCCAACTAGGCCGAGCAATATTGATGCTTATCATTCATATCATCTCCATCATCAACTCCAAATTTCTGATTTGGATCCATGGGAGTATCAACTGGCTTAAAGCTACTGTACTAGTCTCACACCAAGGTCAAGGACATACTTATGCTGAGACAAATTAGTACCTTTCTTACTTATACCAATAAAATATCTTAGAAGCTCCCAAGTCTTTACTAGAAACTACTGTTGAAGAAAAGACTTGACCTAGAAATGCTAGTCATGTCACTGCCAGAGACAATTATATTATCCACATATACAACAAGATGACCACCCTTGACTTATTGTGACAAAAAACAATATTAGAATACATTTGCGGAAACAAAAATTTTCAAACTTGCTCTTGGAGATTGTTTGAACCAGCAAATAGCCTTAATGCATGTCGACAATACTTTATGATGATTCTCCCCAGCACATACCAAGAGGTTGAATAAAAACCATATATAACTTAACTCATACAAATCATACCAAAAGAAGGCATTCTTTACATTAATTGATATAATGGCTATCAAAGTTCCCCACAAGGAATAATAACACAACAAAATTAAGAATATGCCACAAGAGAAAATGTCTCAATAGTCCACCTTTATAAGTTGGTAAACCTTTAGCAACAAGTCGGGCCTTAAGACGCTCAATTGAGCATCTAGGTTGTACTTGATAGTGGTATACCCACTGACCTTCACCACTCTTTCCCGGGAGGAAGATCTATGCATTCAGTTGTTTTTGAAGTCACGTTTCTACTGTTGTCCACCCATACTAGACGTAAACCTCCTATTGATTAATTATCTATGCGGAAGACTAGTGGTTTAACACATAGGTCATAATTATCCTCATTCAGAAAAATATAAATGGTGAAAATGTTCTTGATCAGTTGGACCAGTAGCTGGGGCTAAGGCCCTTTAATCGATATGCCTGCCCCCTTCTCAGGGTTAGGAGGTGCATCTTATTTTATTGGAAATTCAATTTGATTAAGTGTGTTGAATAAAATATTCACAAAGTTGATTAGCAGAATCTGGCGTAAATAGCAAGGAGAGGAGAAGAAGAGGAGGAAGAAAAACGGATAATATAATTCCACTATGAGTTCTCTGTTTTTTTTTTTTACTTTTTAACAAAAAACCCTACTTTGTCATTATATTGACAATAAATGTACTTGACCATAATACCCTTAATGTAAAGAAAATAAAAAAAAACCAGAAAATAATCCTAATATCCTTAAGTCACTTGACACTCCCCTCAAACTAGAGCAGATAGGTCACCCTGCCCATCTTGGAACGACTAGCAACAAGTTATGACACCGAACTATGCTTTAGTGAAGATATTAGCAACTAATCTCTATAAAAAAAAAAAGAGGGACATAGGAGTAGCAATTAACTCCCGCTTCACGCATCGGGGAACAAAGTGGTAGTTCAACTTCTATATGCTTTCTCGCTCATGAAAACAAGATTCCGCAATATAAATAGCTGCCTATTACACACAGCTATCAATCTGATTATAGAAATTCAGCCTCTTGGAGAAGGGATTTTACCACAACAATTCAGCCACAGTATGTGCCATAGCATGATATTCAGCCTTCGCACTAGAGCTGGCAATGGTAGTTTGCTTCTTGCTCCTCCAAGTAACCAAATTACCACCAAAAAGGTGCAATACCTAGTTGTAGACCGTCGGTCACATGCTTACTCGGCCCAATTAGCATCAGAATAGTCAATTAGAGTGGAAGAACCGTTCGTTTATAGATCAGTCCCTTACTTGGAGAGCTTTTAAGGACCGAAGAATGCAACAAATAGCATGCCCATGAGTCTTCTTCGGTGACTCCATACACCGACTCACCGTGCCAACAACAAAGGAAATATCAGGACGTGTAACAGTAAGATAAATTAGTTTCCCAACTAGGCAGCAATATTGATGCTCATCTTCAATATCATCTCCATCATCAACTCCAAACTTCTGATTTGGATCCATGGGAGTATCAACTGGCTTAGAAGCTACTATACTAGTCTCACACAAAAGGTCAAGGACATACTTATGCTGAGACAAATTAGTACCTTTCTTACTTCAATACCAATAAAATATCTTAGAGCTCCCAAGTCTTTATTAGAAACTACTGCTGAAGAAAAGACTTGACCTTAGAAATGCTAGTCATGTCACTACCAGAGACAATTATATTATCCACATATACACAAGAATGACCACCCTCGACTTATTGTGAACAAAAACAAAATGATTAGAATAACATTTGCGGAAACGAAAATTTTCAAACTATGCTCTTGGAGATTGTTTGAACCAGCAAATAGCCTTATGCAGTCGACATTCTCTATTATGATTCTCCCTAGAGCAACATACCCAGGAGGTTGCTCCATATATACTTCCTCATACAAATCACCATAAAGAAAGACATTCTTCACATATAATTGATATAATGGCTAATCAAAGTTTCACAACAAGGGAAATAATAACACGAACAAAATTAAGATGTGCCACAAGATAAAATGTTCTCAAATAGTCCACCTTATAAGTTTGAGTAAACCTTTAGCAACAAGTGGGCCTTAAGACGCTCAATTGAGTCATCTGGTTTGTACTTGATAGTGTATACCCACTGACACTTCACCACATCTTTCCTGGGAGGAAGATCTATCAAAGACCACGTTTGGCGGGACACTAGCTTCATTTTCCACTCAAGGCGAGATAGGCCTCAGTGGTAGAAGTAAAATTATGTGAGTATGTAATGATAGAGCAAAATCATTTGATGGGTAGGAAGATGTGAGAGAGAAACATAACGCTCAATAGGGTAAGCAAAATAGGATTTTTGTGTACAAGAATGATTACCATTGCGAAGGGCAACGAGAAGATCGTCCGAACGAGTAGACAAGGAGGGAGATTGGACAGAGGGCATGGAAGAGTTGGACACTGGTGGTACTGTGGACTGCTTTCGCCGCTGACACACATGCAAGGGGGAGGACACAAGAGAAGGACTAATCGTGTCTAAGGAATAAGTTTGTGGGATAGGAGGATCGGCCACAATGTTAGTTGAAACTTTTTACCCTCAGTAGAATAGTATGGTGTGCCCTTGAAGAAAGTAATATCAGCACTGACATATTGTGTACAAGTCACAAGATCATAACACCGAGATCCCTTTGAGTACATAAATACTCGAGAAAAACACATTTAGTAGCACGAGGGGATGGTTTGTCAGCACCAGAACGTAAATTATGGACAAAACAGACACACCCAAAGACGCGAGGAATAGAGAGAATAACGGTTTGTCGAGAAACACAACATTGACCAGTGACTGATTATTAAGGATAGTAGAAGGCATACGATTTATGAGGTAACATGCAGTAAGAACAACATCACTTCAAAAAGATTTTGGGACATTCATACAAAACAAGAGTGAACGAGCAACTTCTAGAAGATGACGGTGCTTTCTCTGGGCACACCATTTTGCTGAGGATTATAAGTACAACTTGTTTGATGTAGAATGCCAAAATTAGAACAAAACAAAGAAATTGATTTCTGTGAATATTCTAGAGCGTTATCAGTTCAAAAAATTTTAAAGTATGTATTAAACTGATTAGTAAGTTCACGATGAAATAGTTGAAAAATACATAAAAATTCAGAACGTCATGAAGCATATAGAGCCATGTGAGACAAGAATAATCATCCAGAAAAGTAACAAAGTACTTAAAACCATTTCTACTAGCAATGAGCAAAGGTCCCCAAATGTCTGAATGAACAAGTTCAAGTAAGAAGTTGCACGAGGAGCACTACAACTAGGAAAAGAACTGCGATGATGTTTCCCAAGCTCACAAGCCTCACACTCAAGAGTAGAAACTGATTTACACTCAGGAATTATTTGTTGTAACTTAAATAAAGATGAATGTCTTAAACGGGAATGCCATAATATGGGGTAGTAGAACTAGCCGCTAGACCATTGGCGTCATCAGTAGAGACACCATCTACATAGTAGAGTCCATCACGTTCATGCCTCCACCAATCGTCTTCTTTGTCTGAAGGTCTTGAAAAGTGCAAGAAGAGGGGTAAACTGTAACAGAACAACCAAGAGCTTTAGTTAACTGACTAACAAATAACAAATTCAAAGGAAGTTGGGGAACATGTAAGCCAGAGGACAAAGATAAGGAAGGTGTGAGTGAAATAGCCCCTGATCCAATCACCTGAGTAGAGGAACCATTAACTAAAATTACTTCAGATACAGAACCAGAATCTAGTAGATCTGATGTCTCCTGGCCTTATATGCATCAAGATTGGGAGAGAGAACAAGTAGAACTTACAGCTTTAGGTGGCTGCACACAGAGAAGGAAAAGGATTATTTTGGGGACTGTCAAACCAGCAATAGAATGAAGGAATCGGGTAGTCAGATTTGCTCTGATACCATGTCACAAAGCTGATTAGAGAATCTGCAGTAAATAGCCAAGAGGGAAGAAGCAAGAGGGGAGAAGAGAGGAAGAAAACAGATCGTAATAATTCAACAACGAGTTCTCTTTTTTTTTTATATTACAGAAACGCTACTCTATCGTTATATTGACAATAAATTGTGCTTGACCATAATATCCTTATGTAAATAAAATAAAAAAACCAGAAAATAAACCCTATTATCACTTAAGTAACATAACAAAATGCTAACAGAGAAATTATTAAAAAAAATCTGGAGTAGAAAGGCTTCATTTGCATGTGCTTTCATGTTTATTATGGATGACATGTTGGCCTCGAGAGATTGACCACAGGGACCCAACCATATCGGCGTGTGTATAACTTTATCAGGTTAAGGATCCACTGAGTCTTGACTTTTGAGTTCGATTCTATTGTTGCAATAAGTCTCTATCTTTATGGCTTTTAATTACTGCCAGCTATTTGATCCATCTCAAGTACGATGGGGAGGTTGACTTTCCTGTGTTAGGAATCTTTCTATCTCTAGAGATAAATCACTCAACCCATTTCCCTCCACGTTGCTGCTAAATGCCAATTGCTACTTACTGACTTATCTTTCAGATTCTCCATTATCTGGGTTTGGATCATGTTGGTCATCTTGGTGGACGGAACAGGTACAATTTGCTCCATTGCGATACTAGCGTCTTTGCACATCTGCTTATTCTGAATACATCTTAATGCTTGAATTTGATTGTATCAGTTTCTTAATGGGCCCAAACTCAAGGAGATGGATAAAGTAATTGAGATGATTCATCGAAGCAGCCTTCAGGAAAAAAAAAATAATCAGACAGGGACTCTTTTGGTTAGTTTCACGCTGAATTTTCCCGTGCTCCTTTGCTCTTTTGGGGGAAGTATTCTGTATGTTATTTTCTTGAATTACAAATTCTTGTTGATAGTTATGCATGATGTTTGCTTTTGCTCCACTGGACATGCATTATGATAGTGGCAAAATGAAGCAACTAATAAATGTTTCTGTAATAGCTTACCTCTCATTTGATGATCTAGGCACATGATTATATTTGAGGATTGATAAACTGATACATGTGAACTAGAAACCAAAGAGTCACTAATTTAATAATTTAGTGAAAGATATTCTCGTTGGAGGTCTATGTCAATATACGTGAGGAGACAACGCAGGGTAATCCATGAGTGCATACATGGCTCTCGACCCCTTTACCAAGTTTGCATCTCCATTATTGTGTAGGTGATTACTAAGTTTAATTCATAAAGGAGAAATTTGACTGCCTGATGTGCTCACAATTGCTTTGCAATATCTCAAGATTTTGCTACATGATAGTAGGAGTCAGGAAAGAGAGAGAATCCGGAAGGCTAGGAAATATATTTTCAAAATGTTAAACTTCTACAACACTTTGACCAATAATTTTTCCTTCCAAATTGTCAGTGATGATTCTTATATTTAGGAGTCATAAATCTGAATCTATGAAGCTATCTTCTAGATGTGTAGTCAGATATAATTACATAGAGTATTGCCACCTTCTCCTTTCAATTTGACATAATATATACGTTTTATTAGATGCTTGTTGAGCTACCTTTCTGGGCTATACTTGAAGAAGTTATATTCTCTTACACATTATGTTACTGAATTTCATTGAAGGTGATAGTTAGTGACCACGGCATGACTGAGAGTGGTAACCATGGGGGTTCTTCATTCGAAGAAACTGATTCATTGGCTGTTTTTGTTGGTCTGGGTGGTCACACACTTGACTATGCTTCAGCTACGGGCAATTCAGCTAATCAGGTATCCTATCAATTTCCACATTTTATTTTTTCCATGGGGAATAGAACCTTTTTGCTCGTGGGACAAGCAGTTGTAATGAAGCCAGAATTGGATAGGAATTTGTTGCAAACGGTCATCACAAAAAGAAAATTTCTTTAGGCATCAAAATGAGGGTTCTGAAGCATCAAACTTGAGAAGAGATTTGCATCAAATACTTCAGAAGAAGACTAGCTTAAATTTCATTGAACTTCGTCAACGCGCCGTGTAATATATATGTGCTGTATAGAGTCATAGTCCATGGAGAAACGACGAACTTAGGAATCTTACTCTAAGTGGGAATGGGAAACTCAATAAGAATCCTATATAATGTCTAATCTCTCAATTCAATTAGCAAACCTGAAAGGAACTATCAACCGCAAACTTTCGCCCGAAAATTCCACAATATACCCATGCTAGCTGGAAGAATAAGTAATCATTGTGTATTAGCAAACAAAGGACAAGATAGTAATGTAAAATGCTAATGGAATTATCATATTTAGTCAATATATCTATCTTATTGAGTTTCTATATTTAAATAAGTTTCCTAATCCTTCATCAGTTTAAATCCATTTCATAAAATAACTCGGATCATATTGTTCCTTCCCTCTATTAAACATATTCCATATTTTGCACACACATAGAGTGCCATTTTTTTTTTTGGTAAGGCACATAAGAGTGCCATTTTTTTTTTTTTGGGTAAGGACACATAAGAGTGCCATTTTGCTATTATTATAAGAATCCAGTAATATTAGGTGGTTTGATATATGTAAACGCAACTTGGAGAATGGAATTTCATGTCACTGTTTCATGATTAAATACATCCTTAGGTACTTAATTTCTCCGTAATGTAATTGTTACATGTTTGTGGAGTACTTCTTCAAAATTAACTTAATAACAAAGTAAATTCAAGAGGCAAATGTTGAAAAATTTCTCACAAAACTTCTCCATAAAAGCTACATGGTGCAAACAAGAAAGACAAAACCTTCTCAAAGATGAGTTGTCAAACAAGCAATTGATTACTTTATAATTTCTAGAGAAGTACAAGAAAATGAACGCAACCCTGAAATAAAAATTTGCGAATTCAGAAAATAAAGTATGAGCCAAGGGTGAAGAGATTTCATTTTCCGAATAGTCTAATTTTTTAATATCAAATGCCAAGTGCCTATCTTTGATTCTCCTCCCAGGCTTCCATAGTTGGGCTGATAGTTATAATTATATTAACACAATCATTTAGTCACTTATTCTCATTATTGACTGAGCATTGCTATTGTTTTACTAGAAATCGCTAGCAGAACTTCTACCAAAAGATCTTTTAACACCTACAAGCTTGTCGCTATACTTTAAATACATGAATCTCATATAATAATAGTGATGACATTGGTTCCACAGGTCTTGCTGACCTGTAATCGAGTCTAGTGTAACGCATGTTTGAACAGCTTCTCTAACCTGAGGTTATTAAGCTATTTGTAGCAAGTGTACTTTTACCCCATGGGCATCTATATACATCCGATTTGGACCTGCATTAGGTTCAAATGACATCGTCTTTTAAATTGAATAATAGTGAGGTCACTTTTCTATTAAAAGACCGATGAAGAGCAGAAACAATATCTTTCTCAATTCTGTCCGGTATTAGCAAAACTCTTTCCAAAGGATTGTACCAGGGTAACGAACCATCAGAAATATGTTATTTTGTGATTCCTCATTTATTTTGACAGACCAACATCAGTTAAAATCCTGTGATTTTATGTTTTTAATATTTATGACCAGCTTATAGTTCAACCACCTTCCATTCTTCACTTATTCTCTGTGATGCAGATTGACATTGCAGCTACTGTAGCTATCCTCTTCAATGTACCAATACCAAAAAACAATATCGGAGTTGTCATCCCACATGCTCTTAACTTATGCCAGTTCTCTCTCTCTCTCTCTCTTCTCTCTCTCTCTATATATATATATATATATTTGTATAGATATATAACTTTCTCTCTCACTCGTTGAGATTTATGCTCTGTGTACATAGATATAGTGTCAGGCCTTTGTTTCTGCTTTGGCTATGGCCCATGATGACGATTGGAGATGCAGTGATTTATTTTTTCATTGAGCTAAGTTTTCTGTGTCCTGGACATGCATGGTTCATCAAGTCAACAATTTTCAGATATTACGAATTTTACTTATCACAATATTTGTAGTTCAACTGCTGGATGATCTTGTCATTTCTCCCCATATTGGCCATGTCCAATTGGAGTTTCCTTTGTGCAGATAGATGAACTGATCCTGAGTCTTTTAAATCCAAGAAGGCTATTTTCAATTCACTGATCAAATAATAGAATTGATGGCATTTGTGTGGTCATTTCTCTTGGATTCATACACTGTAGTTTGAGATCTATAATTGAAAAGTTTCCTTGACCAGAATATTGACTTCCAATAATCCAATGATCATAGCATTTTTCTTGGCAGTTAACGGGGTTATTGTCAAAAACCACATCAACTTTTTTTCTGTGCACTTGTTGTCTCTTGAGCTTGCTTTTTTCATCAATTATGAGAAGAACAAGGTATAATTATTCTGTTTATTGTTTGACATAATTGGAGCAAGTGGAAATCAAAAGGGAATAGTATTTTGATCCTGAGTACTTCTTTGGTGCATGTGAGTATGGATTTCGGGAAATTAGCATGACACATCTGTATAAGATGAAGATTCTGTTTGGTTCTGTTCCTTCTTCTGTTGTTGTATAATTACGATATATCCAGAAATGAAATGAGTATTATGCATTGTTCTTTCTTTTTCTTTTTATTACTTGAAAATTATTTACATGGAGTTCTAATACATAACAATGTCGATCTGTTACTTTTGGTTGTCTGATGTAATTTTCAAATTGTGAAGAAAGCCAACACAACATTGGTTGGAACTGGCAAATTGAATCAGTATAACCTTCCATTAATTCTTTGAAAAGCCCCTGAAGGTAGGATACCGAGTTTGCATCTTTTACTCGGTCAGCAACTTCAGGAATAATTAACAGTGACTGAATAATTTGCGATAGCATGGTAGCTGGTGGGGGTCATTTGTGTTTTTAGCAAGGAAAAGGTTGATTACTTAATTTTTGCAATTTTCTTTTTGAAATGGTATTTCATGTCCACATTAGGAGTATCTTTTGCTAGTTAGTGGAAATGTAGGGCTGAATCAAGAAATGCTGGGGTA
>JAGVVM010003771.1:0-26614 GCA_019149425.1 Psidium friedrichsthalianum
GGGGGCGCGGCGCCGGCGGGCGGGCGTGGGGGCAGCAAAAGCGAGCGGCGGAGGACCAGGAGCCGGGCCCAGCAAAGCAAAAAAAAAAATGCGGAACCTGCCGGGCCAGCGAGAGGGCGGGGGGTCCTCGTGGGAGGACGGTAAGGCAGCCCCGTGGGGAATGACGACCTTCATGATCCAAACGAAACGACCTGAACTCCTGTTTTCGCAGGAGAGACGATATGATGAGAAACAAACTGCCCATCTACATTTCGTCGAAGGCTGAAATTCGTACTCATGCAATCGAACCTGTGTACAGTTATCATCGTTGTAAACATTAACTTCGATTTGAGTTGGATCGAATTTGGCTGCAGAATAACGTTTGGACCTACCTATCTTGTTGAGTCGAATCGAATCCACCCCATAGAGAACCCCATACATCTACATCTTCCCCCTCTCCTCTTATGTAGACGAGCGCGGTCTGGCGACTTTACTACCAATACTATTAGTTCTACTTTGAGAAAATAGATACACCTCGATCCCTAACTTTGAGTCAATATATACTGTTTCTTTAATTTTAATTTACTAATATGGTCTAATCAGCTTTAGGCCCAATTGCATGAGGTCATTGAACTTTTAATTTAATTCATTGGTCTCCTCTGAACTTTTGAAACAGTTCAACCTAATTACGAAACATACAAAAAAAAAAATTATGTCCACTGTCGTTCCTGCACTTGAATTAATGGAAGGACTTGCTTGAATATCTTCCTTAGTTCGGGGACTAAGTTTAAACCGTTCGAAAAGCTGAGGGAACATACTGATCATATTTTGAAAAATCAATCTTACATTGCCACACGAAGACTAAAGTATTAGGAAACATATGATCAACTTAAAAATTCGAGATAGTTTGACACATTAAAATCAAAATTCAGAAACCATTCGTGCCATTATCCCTTTCGTTTTATGGTCCCTGTTTATCATCAAGGGAGTCATACATCGACCTCTGATAAACTTTTCATCAATCGAAAGCTGTTACCAATGCGGGGATCCGATAGTACGCATTGCAATTTCTTCGCTCATCGCTATTTAAGATATTGGCCTATAAGTGGGCCATTAATAGGCCCAAAGCCTGCACTAAGCTCTACCCATCCACCTCCTGAAGAAGTGACGGAGAGGGGTTGTATTCAGCTTGCTATTTGCTCCTCTGTCGCAGAGCTCCCATGGCAGAATCACAAAACCGGATGCACAGTGACTCATCCATCAGTGTTTTTTTCACATCTATCGGGTCATGTCGCATCTATTTCAGATCTCATTTTGTTAACTATCTAGCGTCGATGCGTCGATTATGCGCTTACAGTGTTTATCTTTATTCTCCTTATTGTTTGTTCGCGAAGAGTTTGTTCTTAATCGAAATTTACTGTGATCGTTTGCGTGTTACGATTGAAAATTCATGCCTTTTTGGTTCTCCTTGAATGCAATCACAGGTTTCTTCGTGCTTCTATGGAATCTTTCAACTTTGCATTTAAAGCTGAAAAAGAGCAGAAAAATAATCGCTTTTTTTTTTTCATGTGTTTTTGTTCATTTTCTTTGCATTAGAAACACTCCGTCTTGAAAGGACTGGAAAAAGAAATAGTTTATATACTCGTGCAAAGAATCATCCTTTCCGAGTAGCTTTTGAGAAATTTGATTTTCAGGATAATTGACATAGCCTCCCTACGAATTTTTGAGAAGCCCAAAGGAAATTTGTATCTGATCATATTGGTTTTTTCACCATGACTCCAATTGTTTTTTTTTCCTCTTTAAACGAAGGAAAGATGTCAAGGCCTCCAAACCTTTTTGAAAAGAGCTAAAGAAGAGGTTGAGCCTGAGAGTGCTTCCATGCCAACAATGCTCGCCCCGCGGCCACCGTAGCGTGAAGGAAACTCATGGGATGAGCAAGGCTACATTGACGAGAACACGCCAATCGATGAAGTCAAGGGGCCGAGTGTATTTGAGCGCGCAGAAGGAATAGATAGGAGGCCCTCGTTGAGGCGATCCATCCAAAGAAGGATTTCTGATGGTCTACAAATGATTGACTTGGCAGGTGTACTCTTCGAAGCATCTGTCACGTGTAGGTCGAGTACCATCGAGGTATCTGCTAGTCGTGGTTTATGTTAAGAGAAGGAGAGCATTCGAACATTCATGTGTATCAGTGTTTGCTTTTTAGTTGTGAAGAAATTAAACTTATAGATCAACTAGAAAGTATTGTTTGTTATTTTTGATTGTTTCATTTACATGGAATCCTTTGCTTGGGTATGTTGAATTTGAATTTGATAGGTTTATTATGGAAGGTGATGGCAATATCCGTGGCTCCTTGCAATACTCATCTTTCTATATTCACAAGTTCGGGCCTTAAATCTGAAAATGAATCCCATTTAACTGCCATATTCCTCTTTTTCTTTACCACACGACCAGACATATTAACTCTTTGTAAACCAATACTTTGGTTGACTGGCTCATTGAAACAAGTTGGTCTGCGTGGTCGCTGCATGCATCTGTTACATATGGCTACTTAAATACTTATTGATGTATCGACCTTTTAACCTGATGCTGCTGCGGCAACAATTGAGGATATAGTCGTGTGAATTGAGCGTTTTTGACCGGCTGCTCCCAGGTTATAGTTCATTAGCGGGCAAGTCCTGGATCTGTGAAAATAGTCCGTGTTAAAAGTCTGTTTGGAGGACGATGAATTGCAGAGTTTGGTGGCTCTCATGCTCTGGACAACTTCAGCTTCTCTTGCAATGGTTTGAAGATTTGCCCGTTAATGTGGAGCGCATATATGTTTTAGCTCGTGTAGACTGAATCGAGTTGTCACGTAGACTAATGATATGGTACTACCTCCCTGGACAACGAGTCCTTCTCATGGAAACAGTGGGGGTACGATGAAAATATGGTTTGGATGAGGATGGTGATGCCGTGATTTGGCTTCGCAATGCTTCATTGCCATCTGGCAATGCTGTGTAAGAGTAGCAATGGGTGCATGATATGGTTCGCATTCTGCAATTCTTGTGCCTACCTTGCGTGTACTTCACGAAATTCCTTTGTTTTTTCTTTTAAAGGAAGACTGTGCTAATCTTCTTTGAATGGGATGTGCATATTTCCCTTTGTGGAAGTTGACCCTTATCCACACCTATATGCTATAACGTACATAATCATAACCTGAATTCAACTGTACGTGAGAAACTGCTAGGCACTCAGCCTCAAGTCGTCAAATCTTTTCAGGTTTGTCAATGCATTTGATTAGTTTAGCTTATCTCATACTTTGATTGTGTTTTCTTGTTGTCACATGGTGCTTTTGATTCATGGCCCATATCAGGTCTGTCTGTGTTTGACCGGCCCATGCAGCTTCTAAGCTTATAAATATTGTGTCCACTTGTGAATTCCTAGGCTGATAGCTGAAGGAATAATCCTTCATGTTGTTTATACTGTGGCATCATTTGGAAGAATTTTAATATATTTGCTGTCCGGCTGGTAGGATGGCAAAGCGTTGAGTGAGTTTTTGAAAATGAAAGAGAGCAGTCGAGTCAAAACTTCCTGGTCCGTCAAGTACAAAGCCGAAGCGATGGGGCTCTTCACTTGAATATTTATGCTAAAGGGAGACAGAGGTGGACCATATGGTGTCTCCATCACTTGAAGAGATTCACTCACTGGATTGAGCCACTGTCAAGTTGGAATGATTCATATGTTGAATCGCAAGTCTCACTTGCCATTCCTGTTACTGTCCAATTATGTGTTTGGCTTTCTCTGAAGTCTTAAAGGGAGATATGTAAAGCAGCTACGTGTCTGAAAATCTAGGAAATCAATCCCAGTGGAGGCAAAGGCAACAAAGAAGATTCATGCATGGAACAAATTCCATAGTATAATGTCCTTGGAGTAGAAAAGTTCTGCTGGCACGATCCCCAAGCTCGCGTCGCCAGGATCATGCAGTGATCGCTCGTTGGACTAGGCAATCGAATGTTTTCTTTTGAACTCATTTGCCATGTGATTCGGCGTTACATAATAGTGATGAACGCAAACTAAGTGACTTATTTCAGATCGAATGGTTATATGTGTTGTCGAGTGGACATTACTTCTGTTGATTTTTCTTTTCAGTCCTAGAAGTGGATACATTCAGAATCCTATATATAAGCGTGATTAACAGTAACAAGAGTACTAAAGCCTTGGAAGAACTGGGATAGATATGTGAACTCGCTTAGAATGCTAAAAAGATCAGCAAAAGAACACTTTGAGAACTGATATTCAGCTAAGGAGAGAAAAGGAAAAGGAAGATAATTGTCGGTAGATTTATGTGAGATTGGCTGAATAAGTAATCTTATTTAGTGCTAGGCAAATATTTGATATTTTCTCCCCCCAAGGGGTGGTCCCCGTGGAGGTTCTCATCTCAAATTGGGTACGAATTTCTTTGTTAGAGGTGTTCCAGAAATGTCCATGCATTCCTCGATTAGAGAGGTTCCAAAAATGTCTATGGCTGCGTAAATAGCTTTACGAATTAATGCATTGGATCAAATTGCAAATGGGAAATTTTTACAAGTTAGACCTTTTTCGTCATTTTGGGAAAATCATTCGAACGCACGTATTAAATGCTTGCGACTCGTTTGTGAAATAGCCAAATGCATATATGATTTGATTTCTCACGCACCGTTTTTTTTTTTTTAATGGATGAGGCCGTGCATCGTTTAGTGGAGGAGTGATGTCTGATTTGACTTTGTTCTTTTCTCTAGCTGTACTAATTATCATTATTAGTGAGGCACAACAATTTTTGCACAAAATTTTCCGCACGTATTAGTTTTTTTTTTTGGTCGAACTCCGCGTATTAGTTGATCTTGCAGTAAATAGACCTTACTTGAAAAGGAAAAACACTTCGCTGCATCAAATTGACAAGGTAATTTCCGTCTACGAAAGTTCAATTAACGGTTCACGTGGATTTTGCTCCATTCAATAACAGGCAAGTTTATACACATGATCAAAGATGATACGCCCCTTTGAATCGAAATCACTTCGCATAAACATCATGATTTAGTATTGACCATGGATGACAAAAAACCGGGAGTTTCTTGTGGAGAGAAGGTGGATGATACGAAGCTGTTCAGGAAAAGAAATTCACAACTCGTGAGCCTTCCAATTTCATTGAAATTGAAGAATCAAAGCATTTGTCTTCTCTTCCAATAGATTCGCGGCATGCCAAGCCCGGTAAGTCCTTTGCACGGAATCAAACCGCATGCTCCACCTTTGCTTAGAGCATTTCGAGCTCGCAGAGTTATTGTGCATGGCGAGGGTGAAAACGCTCGGGAATCTCTTCCCATCCTGGCTGGCTATTATTTTTCGTGCTCTTTGGCCAGGTCATTTTTGGCATGCAAAGATTGCAATATTGGCTTTTCCAAGAAATAAAACTGAACAATAACGAAAAATAGTGACATGATAGGAAACAAGTGAGTGATGGCTGATGAGAACATAAATTTAGGGAGTCGATTGTTTAGATCTGCCCATCAGTCCTTTTTTTTTTTATTTTTTTTAACCTTCTCCCCTCTCTCTCTCTCTCTCTCTCTAACTCTTTGTCTCTTGATCTTCTCTCCCCTGCAATTGATCTCTGCAACAAGCTGAGTTTTTGGCTATTGCCCTTCTCTAATTGATGATTTCTCAGTGGGTTTTTTTTTAGCTGGGAACGACGATCATCAACTTCCTGATTGCAGGTGATTTTTCTCCTATTTTAGCGTTTTGTTAACGTGTTCTTCGTATCCGAAATGTGTTATTTTAGATGAAAAGCTTGCACTAGTCTCGCCAATTGCAGGCCGGGTTTGGCTGCATTCTCCCGTTCTTATATCTATTTGGGTTTTCTTTGAATTTCAGAAGATTTATAATGTGTCAAATATATTTTTGGAGAAGAACTGTGGTGAATTGGAGATAATGTTTGTGATTTCGGCTCTCAACATGAGGTTTATTCTATCTTCTAAAGCAAGAAACCGTCAAAAACCTGTACAAAATTGGCTGTGTTAAATCAGTCCTTAGGATTCCCCAAACCCAATTGTTCATACAAAGAGGAAAAGGGAAAAAATTTCATCTTGGCTATGCAAGAATATGGAATTCAATTTCTTGTTCGAGCATGAGCTACCCTTTTCAATTTTAATGGGATGAGTTTTAGCGTGCTGGTGACCAACAAGTTTATTGCTCAATGTGCTGATGTTAATGAAATAATCATTCTTTGATATTAGGCCGAAGAAGAAGGAACTGGTGCTGTGATTCTGCATGAGGAAAGTCTTTGAGGACACTGTCAAAGGTTCTTTATCACATCTTTTCTTTTAGCTACTGAGTTTGACATTACGCCAGGAAGCACTATGAGCCATTCATGTCGGTGTTGACAGCTTTGGTTAAAATATGTTCAACAGCAGTGTGAATGAGGTGAGGTAGCCAAGGATGGCGCATGGTCGGATAAGGGCGAGGATCCGCCGGAGCCACCTCTACACGTTTGCTTGCCTTCGCCCAAGCACTGTTGAGGGCGATGAACTGCACTCTATCCAAGGCCCTGGATACTCCAGATGTGTTCATTGCAATGCATCCCATATGCACAAGAAGAAGCCTCTCAACTACTCCTCGAATTATATATCAACGACCAGGTACATGTCATCACGTTCCTGCCAAAAGCATTTTTCGAGCAATTCCGCCGTGTCGCCAACATATACTTCCTTGTTGCTGCAATCTGCTCTCTCTTTGCATTCTCTCCATTCACACCATTGAGCATGATCGCCCCTCTGGCATTCGTTCTTGGGGTTAGTATGGCGAAGGAGGCTGTAGAAGATTGGCGCAGGTTTATTCAAGACTTAAAGGTTAATACCCGCAAGGCTAGTGTCCATAAAGGAGGTGGCATATTTGGTCGAAAGCAGTGGCGGAAGATTCGGGTGGGTGATGTTGTGAAAGTAGAGAAGGATAAATTTTTCCCCGCAGACTTGCTTCTGTTGTCGTCCAGTTATGAGGATGGCCTTTGCTATGTAGAAAACTATGAATTAGATGGCGAGACAAACTTGAAGGTGAAGAGAGCGCTGGAGGTCACCTTACCATTAGATAGCGATGAGAGTTTCAAAGATTTTGCTGGAGTGATCAGATGCGAAGATCCAAATCCTAGCCTTTACACTTTCGTGGGTAATTTGGAGTATGACAGGCAAATTTATCCCTTGGATTCAAGCCAGATCCTTCTTAGGGACTCGAAACTGAGGAATACGGCTTACATTTATGGTGTGGTAATTTTTGCTGGCCAGGACAGCAAGGTCATGCAAAACTCGACTAAGTCCCCTTCTAAGCGAAGCAGTGTTGAGAAGAAGATGGACCGCATTATCTATGTTCTGCTCGCTTCTCTCTTGCACTCTCCATTATTAGTTCAATGGGTTTCTTTATACAGACAAAGTATCAGATGCCGGATTGGTGGTACTTGGAACCCCAGAGTCCTCAATTTTGTTATGATCCAGACCAAGCGGCCGCGTCAGGGTTCTGCCACTTCATCACTGCTCTCATGCTGTATGGGTACTTAATACCCATCTCTCTGTACGTGTCAATTGAGGTGGTGAAGTTTTTACAAGCTATATTCATTAACCAAGACATCAACATGTACGATGAGGAGAGTGGAGTTCCTGCTCAAGCAAGGACGTCCAATTTGAACGAGGAATTGGGCCAGGTTGATACAGTCCTGTCTGATAAGACGGGAACGTTGACCTGCAATCAGATGGATTTCCTCAAGTGTTCTATTGCCGGTACAGCATTCGGTGTGCGTGCCAGCGAAGTTGAGATTGCCGCTGCTAAAAAGATGGCCATCGACACTGAGGAGCAAGAATCAGATGCTTTGAGTCATCTCAGAGCATCAGAAATCAAATTGGAGAGAGTAGTTACTTTGGCGGGCGAAAAGGGTCCGAAACCGAGCATCAAGGGCTTCAGCTTTGATGATAGTCGTCTTATGGGGGGGAACTGGATGAAGGAGTCCAATGCAGATATGATCTTACTGTTTTTACGAATATTAGCAGTTTGTCATGCAGCGATTCCCGAGGTAAATGAGGAGACTGGCGACTTTACTTACGAAGCCGAGTCACCGGATGAAATAGCATTTCTTGTTGCAGCAAAAGAATTCGGGTTTGAGTTTGTCAGAAGAACTCAATCAAGCGTATTTGTCCGTGAGCGGTACCCTTCCTCGGGAAATCCAATTGAAAGGTAAATGCTCTGCTGAATATCTAGTGACTCGGTATTTGTCCAAGTTCCGTTGCTTTCATAGAGCATTTGGTTATCAACTGCTGGAATATTTTCAGGGAATACAAGATTCTTAATCTCTTGGACTTCACTAGTAAAAGAAAGCGAATGTCGGTGATTGTGCAGGATGAAAATGGGCAGATTATGCTAATGTGCAAGGCGCTGACAGGTGAGGCTCATTGCGATACACCTCTTCCGATGAATAAATGGAAATATTGCCTTGTTAATTTATGGCAGGATAATTTTTACGTGTGGTTTCAACCAGGGAGGATCGATGCTCCACAGCCACACATAGATACGCCATTTTCTTCTCAAAATAGAGGATAATTTGGCATCAAGACCGACTATTGTTTTGTGTCTTTACATCGTTTTTTTCAAGATCATATTGCACTACCCAGTTCAGCTTGTGATTCATTTCGTCTGTTGATCCCTAAACCTTCCTAGCCTTAACTCTGCAGCATCATTTTTGAACGTTTAGCTAAGAATGGAAGAACGTACGAGGAAAGTACTACGAGACACTTGAACGAGTATGGAGAGGCTGGGTTGCGCACGCTGGCGCTTGCTTATAAGCCACTTGATGAGGCTGAATATACCGCTTGGAACAATGAGTTTGTCAAAGCAAAGACTTCAATCGGGGTCGACCGAGAGGCAATGCTTGAGAAAGTATCTGATATGATGGAGAGGGAATTGATTCTTGTGGGTGCTACTGCTGTAGAGGACAAACTACAGAAAGGGGTAAAAAAGAAGTGTGCTCTCAAAATTTACAGGGATAATAGATCGGTACAGTTCAGCATACCTCAACTCTTACCTTCTGAATCTTTTATAGGTACCTCAGTGCATCGATCAACTTGCCCAAGCGGGCCTTAAGATCTGGGTTCTGACTGGAGATAAGATGGAGACTGCAATCAACATCGGGTAAGTTGAAGATTAAGTGGACTTCCCTCCTTGGCTTATTCCACTTCAGAGCTTTTACTTGGTTAATTTCATTCTTCATTTGAAAATGATCCATCTAGAAGCTTATCAATTGGTGTTTTTTAACTTCTTTCTGAATGCAGATTCGCTTGCAGTCTGCTGAGGCAGGGGATGAAGCAGATTTGCATATCGGCAATGAACTCCGACACAAACCCAGATGTGAAAAGGTACGAATGCTTTGAGAAAGAGTCAGAGAAACCAATTTCAGGAAAATGATTTTCATTCGAGGATAGACTTCGTTGCTTTTTGTCACCCATCAGGCTGTGAAGGAAGACATTTCGATGCAAATGACCAACGCCTCCCAAATGATCAATCTTGAAAAGGATCCACACGCTGCATTTGCATTAATCATCGATGGTAAAAGTCTCACTTATGCTTTAGAAGATGACATGAAGCATCAGTTCCTCAGATTAGCAGTTGATTGCGCATCAGTCATATGCTGTCGTGTCTCTCCGAAACAGAAAGCGCTGGTAGGTTTTCTCTATGCTTCTCATGATTGGAATTTTCTGTAGATGTTCTGTTTACAAGAATTAAGGTAGATGTGATTATCATGGGCTAAATAGTTTCCGTCTGTACTTCAACTATTCAAATATTGGTGGCAGGTGACAAGGTTGGTGAAAGAAGGAACTGGAAAAACGACTTTAGCGATTGGTGATGGTGCCAATGATGTTGGAATGATTCAAGAAGCCGATATTGGAGTAGGGATTAGTGGGGTTGAAGGTATGCAGGTCAGTAACTCCTTTTTTTCCCCCTGTTTTCTCGATTTGTGAGAGAGAGATGCTTATCCTCATGATTTTTCCCCTTGCCAACTTGTCTTGTCGTCTTCAGTCTCAGTTAGAGTTCTCACATCACTCAGTAGGAAATTGTCCTTGTGGATGTTATGTCGAACTTATGGCCTGAAAAATGTTGCAGGCAGTCATGGCTAGTGATTTTGCTATTGCCCAGTTTCGGTTTCTGGAAAGACTTTTAGTAGTCCATGGGCACTGGTGCTACAAGAGGATCACTCATATGGTACCTGAGCTTTTTCATATCCATTCTCTCGTCTTCCACTGAATATACCATGAGTGTACCCAAAAGGAAAGCATCACACGCGCACTGACGCATGAGAAGTGTAAGTTTCACCGGTTCCTATATTCGTCTTTTAACTGGAACTGTCATCCGTTCAGATATGCTATTTCTTCTACAAAAACATAGCATTCGGCTTGACCTTCTTCTACTTCGAGGCTGTCACGGGTTTCTCGGGACAATCCATTTATGATGATTGGTACATGATACTCTTCAATGTCTTCGTCACATCAATTCCCGTCATTTCGCTCGGCGTATTTGAACAAGACGTCTCCTCAGAAATCTGCTTACAGGTAGGCTATCAAGAAGCATTTTGAAAGTTCCTAGTGTTATAGATGACTTTATGCAGATCTCTTTTCTTTTCCTCCTTTTGTTGTTCACTCTATTGCTAATGCGCATATTACTCTGCTTCTAGTTTCCGGCTCTGTATCAACAAGGGCCTAAAAATTTGTTCTTCAACTGGCACAATATACTCGGAATGATGTTCAACGGCCTAATTGCTTCGATAATCATCTTCTCATTCAATGTCCTCCTCTTTGCTGAGCAAGCATTCCGCAGCGGAGGGCAGACTGCCGACATGGCGGTCATGGGGACCTCTATGTTCACTTGCGTAGTTTGGGTGGTGAACTGCCAGATCGCGCTCTCGATGAGCCACTTCACTGGTTCCAGCATATCTTCATCTGGGGAAGCATCGCCCTCTGGTACTTGTCCCTCTTCGTCTACGGCATGCTTTCCCCGGAGTACACAGGCAATGTCTACCAAATCCTTGTCGAAGTCCTGAGCCCCTCAGTGAGCTTCTGGTGGATCGTCCTCGTGGTCACGGTCACCTGCAATCTGTTCTACTTCCTCCACATATCGATCCAGCGGTGTTTCTACCCTATGGACCACCACATCATCCAGGAGATCAAGTACTCCAAGAAGGACGTCGAGGACAAGCACATGTGGACCCGGGAGCGGTCGAAGGCGAGGCAGGAGACCAAGATCGGCTTCACGGCCCGTGTGGAGGCGAAGATCAGCATTTGAAAGGAAAGCTGCAGAAGAAGCAGTCGATCCTCGGAATGCATTGTGCAGTAGCGACATCACAATGAGAGGACAGACAACAGATCAAGCAGGCAATCGACATCCTCGAATGTTCATCCTCCGATTCGGCTTGATTGTATTATCTGCATTACACAGTTAGCGTAAAGCAGGAGATACCGGTTTGACGAGGAAACCCAATCGATAGGAAAATCAATAGGTCGCCTGTTGTATAGGCACATTTTTGAACCTGCTGCTTAATTTTTAGAACAATGTGTGTGGTTCAACTCGATTTCGCATTTGAAAGAAACGTTGAATCGACCCTTTGGCAAAGCCATCAAAGCCAAACACAATTGAATGTTTCAACAGTAGAAGTTGATTTTTATTTATTTCAGGGAGTAGTCTCGAAATGCTTTTGAATGCTCCAGCAAATTGAGGAATAATTACTAAATTAGTTTTAAACCTATTGTACATATATCAATTCAGTCCTAAACTTTTTGAGTTTGTCAATGTATTCCTCAATTTTTGTGCAAAGTTTCAATAGTCTTTTCTGTCAATTGCTATAGGGAATTGCTGATGTGGCGTCCAATCAATACTGATCATCCCACGTACATGGATATCTTTACTTAAAACGACATTCTACATGGACTGCCATGTTAGTGAGCGATTGGTTGAAATGACTACATTGGAAATTTGCCCACCATCATAGTGGACATCTTTATTTGAAATTGCCACGCAATGAGCAATTAGTCATATTGATTATGAATGGCTCAAGACTACAGTGATAGTAGAAAGTTTAGAATTGAGTTGATATCCATATAAAATGATTAATTTGACAATTTTTTGTTCTGATTGAAATGACGGAGCTTATTTGAGCTTTAATAACTTCTATGTAAAATATCATATTTGCACGGTGGAATAAAAGATAGAGTATAATCTATGATAATTTCGCACACGATTTTTGCCCAAAATTGCCCACGCTCTAATTACCAAAGTAAGTTGATCGGCAAAAATATAGCTGGCTAGCGAGTTTGAGACCTTATTCAGGGACTAAGTTGACAATTTTAAATTCTTATTCGAGATAGCACTTTATGTCTTACTTATGAAAACAGCTTCACTTCAACTATTTATTTGAAAATTTCCCAAATTTTTTATTCACAATAATGCAAATGAAAAAAAATTAAATTCTAGCAAATTATGAAGAAAATTGGAAATTGAATTTAACTTTAATACCAATGTCTATAATTAAAAGGTTTTTTTTTTTTTGGTCGAAAAATTAAAAGGTTTGAAATGATGAGAATGCAGCGTTTTGGGACAAAGTAGAAAGAGAGATGAGGGAGAGAGAGAGAAAGAGTCCCACCCACTTCTCTCTCTAGCGTCTTGTCCATCTCGGCTTTGATGGAGATAGAATTCAGCAGTTGCCTCTCGAGCACGCAGGGTTAGGGTTTCGGCTTGCGATCGCCTCCATCTCTCAGCCATGAGCCCCGCGTCGGCAACAAGTTTCGGTTCGGTCGTAAGATCGGAAGCGGATCGTTCGGGGAGATTTATCTCGGTGCTCCTCCTCTTAATTTTGCTTCTCTTCAACTGCTGTGGTTTCGTATTCTGTGGGTTTTCGTTCAATCTCTTTCCTGCAGTAGACGATTGTAGTGACTTGGGGTTCATTGACTTGGCAGGGACCAATGTTCAGACGAACGAGGAAGTTGCGATTAAGCTCGTGAGTGTTCCTTCATTCTAGCGTACTTTTTTCCGTGACGTATTGTGTGATTTCTGCAGGTTACTTCGCAATTTTCGCTTCTATTAGTGTGATTTTGTGGTTGCTCGGTTTTGAGTTGCTTGATATGCGTGTATTAGCTTTGGGTACTCTTTTAGACTTTAGCTGTCCAAGTTAACTTGGGATTGGTCACAATTTTTGCCGTGTGTGATTGTCTCAACTTATCTTAGTAACGAGACAAATATTGTTCTCTCCTGTTGTGGAAGACTTTGTTGGTGATAGGAGCTAATAGTCAACGTGGGCAGTATAGTGGTTCAAACCTTAGTTAAAGTGTTCTTCAGATGATGGATAATAGAAAACTGTTTGTGGATTTTCACCTTTCCTTTTTTGAAGAAGCTGGCTGAACATTTTCGTCTTTGGTGTTCCTTGATGCAAAAAACTTGTGCGCGCATTTGTTGCTGAAGTTATGCCTTTCTGCATTTTTTCTGATGATATATGTCTTGTTGGCTTTTTTAGGAACCTGTCAAGACTAAGCATCCTCAATTGTTATACGAAGCAAAGTTGTATAAAATTCTTCAAGGAGGAAGTAAGATGTCTTTCGAATCCTGGGTATTATGCTAGTTCTGTGTTGTGTGCTCGTGGGTTATTGCCTAACCGCTGATGTCAATCGTGGTAGCTGGCGTTCCAAATGTGAGATGGTTTGGTGCCGAAGGAGACTACAATGTCCTTGTGATGGACTTACTGGGGCCCAGTCTTGAAGATCTGTTTAACTTTTGCAGTAGAAAATTGTCTCTTAAGACTGTTCTGATGCTTGCAGACCAGATGGTAAGTGGAGTGTTTTTCTCCCTGGTATGCGATTTTGAATATTGTGCTTTATTAATCCTCTTGCGTGTGTGTTATCTCTATTCTTTTCAGATCAATCGGATTGAATTCGTTCACTCTAAATCATTTCTTCATCGAGATATAAAGCCAGACAACTTCCTCATGGGTTTGGGGAGGCGTGCAAATCAGGTTGCCATTGGTACTCTTTGTTTGTTGCGATAATTTCTGTTTTCTGGGTTACTCAAGTATTGCTGGCATGCAGGTCTACATAATTGATTTCGGTTTAGCAAAGAAGTATAGAGACACATCAACCCATCAACATATTCCCTACAGGTTGGCTTCATTTAATTTATGAAAGTGCCTTTTAAGGTGCTATGCGTTTCATCTATTAATTTTCTTTTATTGATGCATGTGCAACGTTTGTTCTAGACAATATGAACCTGAAATTGCTGTCATGTTTTATTTTATTAGGTTGCTTGTTCTGTGAAAGACCATGCTTGGTAATTTGTATGTGTGATTTTATGTTTTCTATCCGTGGTCACTAGAGGTGATACTGGCCTATAGATCCCAGGCTTCAGGTGAATACTACCTCTTTAGTGAAGGGGTGAGATCGCCTACTTTGCTTCCCATGCAGATCCAAATGTGCGGGAGCCTCATCTAATATATTTACACACATTTTAGTAAGGGGAAGAAAGCATTTGCACTAAGATTCTGTTTTAAGTCATGGGCATGACTTGTATGGCAGCATAGACAGAGTGTCCTGGAAAATTTATGTTGCCTTGTTTCAGGATTAGAAAACTGTTTAGCTTGATTCTTCTTTTCTTTTTGTGCATGGACGGTGAGGTACATTTGCATTTACAATTGGTTCTTATGTAAACCTGGTGAGGCTTTTATGTCCTCCTATTGCTTAGCTATTTTGTATAATTATGTCTCATATTAAGTACCTGGCTCTCCCCTTGGTAGATATTCAGAGGGAAACCAAAAGAGAAACAATTTGGGGCCCATTGTGAGGCCTATATTTATGCTAACCTCAGCTCAACGGTACCTATATGGACCTGCATATGTTCTGAACAACTCTGGAGATGCAAAATATAGTTTGATGTGTTACCTGATCGTCTTGCTTTTCTTACTTTAAAGACCTTATATGGCTTAAAGTAATCAATATTTGTATTCAGTTACCTGATGCTAGTAACTCATTTGTTGTGCAGTAATGGTTTGCTTGTGCTACTTGTAATGTGCGGTAAATGGTTTGTAGGGAAAACAAAAATTTGACAGGAACTGCGAGATATGCGAGCATGAATACTCACCTGGGCATTGGTAGGCCTATAGCATACTCATTTGTGCTCTTGTCACACACTCATTAATTTGGCATGTACTGACTACTTCTTATCCTGGTTATCTTCATGTTGTGCAAAGAACAAAGCCGCAGGGATGATTTAGAATCACTTGGATATGTCTTAATGTACTTTCTGAGAGGAAGGTGGGACTCATCAATGCCTATAGCTCCTCATTTTTCATTTTTTAGATGATTCCTTAGCAATGGCCCTATCCATCCTGCAGCCTTCCCTGGCAGGGACTTAAAGCAGGAACAAAGAAACAGAAGTATGAGAAAATAAGTGAAAAGAAAGTTTCAACTTCTATTGAGGTAAAATTACTACTTACAAAGAAATTTAGAGTTATGTGTTGAGGTAAACTTCCCCTTGTAAAATGTCAGAGGGCAAGGGAATTATCCTTTCTATAGTGTATTGATGGGGATAAAATCTGTAGGCCTTATGCCGGGGCTAGAGCATCATCGTACTTCCATTATTGTCGGTCGTTGAGGTTTGATGAAAACCAGATTATACTTATTTGAAGAGACTTTTCCGGGACCTTTTCATCCGTGAAGGTTTGAACTTCATCTGTTTCTGATAGTCTTGTCAATTTTACAATTGAAATGAAAGTAGTTTAACACGTAATGGGCACAAGTTAATATTTCCTGTATGTTTTGGTGATTTGCTTGTAGTGTTGTTTGTGCTTTAGGTTTCCAGTTTGATTATGTTTTCGACTGGACCATTTTGAAATATCAACAATCACAGATTGCTACTGCTGCTCCTCGTCCTCTTGTAAGCAGCTTTTCTTTGTTTTATTTGGGTATTAATGTTCAATATACTGGGGTTTTACACCATTGTGAGATTTTTATGCAGGGTTCTGGTGCTGGACCGAGTTTCGGCGGAACTTTCCCTGCTGTCAATGCCGATAAGCAATTAGGTAGTTCTCCATGCCCACTGACAACACCTGCTGGCAGGTGCAGTCTGCCAGCTATGCGCCATATTTGGGATTGCTGCTTGTCAGCTTGTGTACTTTGCTGCAGGTGGTGAAGATAAAAGACCTGCTGGTTGGTCTTCAGCAGAGCCTTCTCGCAGGATGCATTCTGGACCAATAGTGACATCTGGAATTTTATCTAAACAAAAGAATCCAGCTGCAAATGATCCTGCTATCCCTAGAGATGCTATGGTTAGTAACTCTGTGCATTCTTATGTTAATGTACATTCATTTACACTCCTTTATAGCTCAGAGTAGAATATGCTTGTGAAAATTGCCAAAATATTTCGAGAGGAGAGCACTCATGTTTTTAAGCGTCTTTAATGTGGAATATGTCTGTTGCTGACACTCTACAGCTGGATTCAGTGATCATGAAGCAATTGATTATGACACGTGAAGAGATCTGAAGAGACTAAATTGTTGCAAGACAATGTTTTCAAAAAGATTTATCAGCAACTAAACTATGTTTACATAGAACGAGGTCCTGTTGGCATGCATATACTAACTTTCACAAGTCTGGACTCCAATTTTTGTTCAGTTTACTAGAGTGAGCGACTTTGCTGGTTTTTTTATGGACTTGGAACTTTTTGTATGATACACATTATGATTGTCAATTGGTTGGAAAAGGCAATGCAGCTAATTGGAGTGATTTCCAGGGCTTATGTGTGGTGCTGATTGTTTTCATGTGAAGTTATAGATTTTACTGTTTACCTGACTCATTGTGCGGTGTAGTATACTGCATCATTCCATGATAATCCTTTCTTGTAGCATAGCTATCAAGACATTGTCAACGTTCCAGAGTGGCTGATTCTGTAGACGATCACTGTGACTTTGATATATTTATGTTTGTGATTTGCTTCTACTATAAAATATTTACATATAGTTGCTCTAAGCTACCGTCAGAATTATCTGTGCTTTTTTTCAATGAGATAATTTCTTGCCAAGTTGCTTAAGTAATATTACTGAATTATTTTTCACATCCCCTATACACAATGCTGAGGGTGTGTGAGAGTTATAATGCTTGTTATGCAGCACGTGTTGTTTTTTCCGCAAATGTGACAATGATGTCCAATACGTTATTGACGACCTTCTTGTCTGATCACTGTTAAGCTTGATATCTTTTTTTTTTTTATGTATTTTAATGTTAAATGTGATTAATAGATGGTCACTTGAATCTATGCAGCCATCCAGTTCTAACTTTTTGTGGTCAAGTGGATCATCTAGGAGAGTGGCCGTCTCTAGCAGTCGTGAAGCGGTTATTCCTGGGAAGGAATCTGATCCTTCTGGCCTGCATACAGCAGATATGAACCCTGGAGCATTCCAAAAGTTTCCAAGTGGCCAGAGAAGTTCGCCCATTGCATCATCAGAGCAGAATCGTCCTTCTGGTAAAAGTGCCTTAAACATGAAGAATCTTGAGTCCACTCTTAAGGGTATTGAGAGCTTGCACTTCAATAATGATGAGAAATTGCGGTACTAGTGACTTCCCATCTCTCTGTCCACACCCTTTGTATATTCTATGCAATTACCTCGTCATCATTGCCCGGAGGTTTTTAAAGCCTGTAAATACTGCTTGAAGAAAGATGCATTTCTCAGACTCTGGTGTTACTGGGAGCTTTTGCATCCAACCGCAGAATATGTGGTAGAGTGCATCTTCTGCAAAAGAATCTGTCCAGACGCTCGGTTTGTTTTCATTTATTTCGTTTGACTGATCTTTAAGGTCATTGGCTGGTGAAACTAGATTTACACTTGCTGACTATAGGTAACTATTAGTAAGTGAAATGTCTCATAAAAGATGATGACTGCTGTACTTTTACTGGGATGTTATGGATTGCACATAATTGAAAATTGTAGTGTGTTAAAATATGACATTTTTTAGCGTCAATCTGCAGCTCCTAAGTGGGTCATTGTTCTTGATCAAGGCAACTGAAGACAACAGGTACACATCTCCATGGCGAACATGAGCGATTATATGGAGGTTAGAGCTCAGCATATGGTTTCAGGGTTTGTGTACATGGGCGATTATATGGAGGTTAATTCATGTCAATATGTCCGCATTTGATGGCTTATGCCCCGGGGGGGGGGGGGGGGGGGTTGGGGATGATGCGGTGAAGAAAGAGGGCGTGTATGGTGAAGGTGCGTGCACTGTACAATGCGGTCATGAAAATCTGTTGTCCTAACTAATAAAATTGCGCCAGCAAGGACCTAGCTGTTGCTTAAATAGTAAAAGGGGGCTTCCGTCATGCAGATTGAGACTCCGTCGTTAGGAAGGTCATGTGGAAACAATGGAGGTAGTAATTGCTCTGGGTGCAATTGGAACAGCACTCAGCGACTTCAACTCCAAACAAATACCGTTAAGGACTAGCGTACCTTCTCTGATGACCCTGGATCGTGTTAGTTAATGCTCTTGGCAACAGCAAATGACAATGACTGCATTGAACTCCATCATTTTCTTTTCGCCGGAATGCAAATCATTGAAATGTGGAAGGAGAAAGACCATAAAGAAACTATCCAATTTTTTAGCACCTCCTATAGCGTGACCGTCAAGCTAGCTTCAGTTGTCGAGTCTAACAAAAAAGGGTTGACTCTAGCAAGAGAAGCAAAATCATGGCGAGAACACCAAAGTAGGATGCGGAACAAAGCAAAGACAAATAGGTGTCAAGCAATTTGAAATATATGGGAAGGGCGTATCAAAACAGAAGCACTTGGTTCGACCTACTACGTAACTTTTTCGACAACATTACCAAAAACACCGTACAAAATCAACCTTCCAGCAACATGAGCTGCAGGGATATCGCAATTGAGCCTCCCATACAATTAAATGGTCATATCGACTTAGCAAAGTACCTTGAAGTTTTACTGAAACAAAAGAGCAACAAAGACCGCTTTAAATAGATGGAAAATTTTCCCTCGCCACCAAGACCAAAAACCTCTTTAAAGGAGATCAGCCACATTTGATGGTAGCTCTTCGATGACCACATTGTAGAACTTTTGTATATCAAACAGCATCCTCTCATCATCCCTTGTCACAAAGTTTATCGCAACACCTTTTCTTCCAAAACGTCCACCTCGTCCTATACGATGTAGGTAACTCTCCGGTTGGGTCGGCAGATCATAATTTATGACAAGCGAAACTTGCTGCACATCAATTCCACGAGCCAAGAGATCGGTGGTGATGAGAACCCGAGAAGACCCAGACCTGAACTCCCGCATGATTATATCACGGGTATTCTGGTCCATGTCACCATGAGTAGCAGAGACAGTGTGGTCTCGGCTTCGCATTTTGTCAGTCAGCCAGTCCACTTTGCGCCTAGTATTGACAAAAATGACACTCTGGGTGATGGCCAGGGTTTCATAGAGATCACACAATGTTTCCAGCTTCCATTCTTCCTTCTCAACGTTGACATGGAACTGCTTGATACCCTCAAGGGTGAGCTCTTCACGCTTCACCAAAATTCTAACAGGCTTGTTCATGAATTTCCTAGTGATCTCAAGGGCCTCTGGTGGCATTGTAGCCGAAAATACACCAACCTGAATCTTTGATGGCAGCAGCTGGAAAATGTCGTAGATCTGGATAAAGAGAAAATTATTAGTGTCACAGTTAAAATCACATTGATGATGTAAAGCACAGCGCAGTGCAAGAAATTGACGAGCCTAACCACACAAAAGAACCAAAAAAAGGTATCCCTTGATAAACCTAAAATGTGAAGCTAGATCAAAACAGAATTGCACAACTGAGAAGAAATACAAGCATACGTGTACATATGTAATATGTAAAATAAAGCGGCACAGGTCCTTTTTCATAACTTCATGACCAGTCATTGAGTATATAATCCAACGATGCATACAAAAGGGGCCAGGACTTGTAAAACAACTCCATGATTAATAGCAATTCGTTCAGCTCATTATATCATCATATATGCAGCAGCATTTGCTGATCTACTAGTCCAGGAGATTTTCCAAATGGGACGACTGTAACAGCAGATTCTCTACATCCATGATGACTGCTCTTGCCCGCCATTTTGCTTGGTAGGGCTTATTAGTTATGCTCGCAATTTCCTTTATAAAGATGTTTATAACTATATTCATGTTACCACGAACGGTAGGATCTTAACAAATGTATTAGAACAAGTCAATTATTGAGATCAAGCTTCCGATTAGTTCCAAACAAGAAAACTAGAAAGGAACAAAGATCTTAGACCACTGCAAACCTGATCTTTGAATCCTCGTGAAAGCATTTCATCAGCTTCATCTAACACAAACATTTTGATATAATCAGGCCGAAGTGACTGTCTTCGCAGCATGTCAAAAACACGGCCAGGGGTGCCCACAACAACATGCACGCCACTTTGAAGAATACGCTGATCCTCCCGAACACTTGTTCCACCCACGCAAGCATGAACCTTCACACCCAAATAGTCACCCAACGCTCGCATGACCTTCTCAATTTGTTGAGCCAATTCCCTAGTTGGGGCCAAAACTAGCGCCTGGCATTGAACAAGATCATAGTCAAGTTGTTGCAAGATTCCAGAACAGAAAGTCGCAGTTTTCCCCGTTCCAGATTGAGCCTGTTGAATCACATCAAGACCCTTACAAAATGGCACAATTCCCTTTGTTGAATGGCAGAAGGCTTCTCAAAACCTTGATAAGAACATAACAAGAGGAATAATCAATGAGTGAGCTTGAATATAACAACCACATAAACATATGAACGATGGTCAAGTAGCAAATCAGAATTCACTAACTACATCTCAGATAATCAAAATGTAGCAGAAAGTTCTCAATGATCACACCACCAAGCAACATAGGTACTTGTTTGACAAAACAAGCCGATTAAGCAAGTTAATAGAAAATTTGAGAGTAGCAATAAATCTGTAAGTGGGATCTCCTCTCTAGACATACCATAAGCATAAATGCCTCTGAGAAGGTTTTCCTGCAAACCCATCGAATCAAAACTCTCGAAAACCTCATCATAAGAAGTAAAAAATTCTTGCCCTTCAGTTGTCCTGCAAACAATTTACACACCATGCAAATAGTCCATTAGAGCATGAACCAAATCACTTCTACTCAGAATCACTCAATAAAAGGAGTGTTCCTTGCAAAGTCCTTCAAGAGTCTCACACAGAACAGAAGGAAAACTTACAGCTCATTAATCTTAGTATCAAACTGACGGGGATCAAACTGAGATCCTTCTGGTGTCAAGCCTGCCATGACTGCAGGGAAAAAAACATATATGAATAAAGGACAAGAAATAATTGAATTTCTCTTATTTGTCTTAGACATCTATAACTACTAAATAAGATAGCAACAAGAAGAAGAGTTTTCCTAGTCCTAATTCAATATATAAAGCAAAAGACCCAATGGGGTGCAGTAATCCAGCTTCTAAGAAAGACTCGCTGCATCAAGGCACCCCACTCTTCAACCCCTAAAATTGACCTACCAGCTTCCAGAACTCCCCTAAACTCCCATTCCTAGCAATTGACAAGTGGACAGGAAACTTGTATTTGCCAATGCTAACACACAGGCACTAAATCACCCATCAGCACAAGCATGAAACACAGGTAGCCCGAGCAGACCCCAAAAAAGGAAAAGTGCAATAAACCAGATTAACTTTTGATCTCAGGACATCGAAATAGCCTCAAGATCAAAATCACCGGGAATCAATCTCCACAACACCGCTAAACCCAACAATCGCGCCGCCGGAATACGAGACCAACCCAAAACTAACCCACATATTGCAATCACCGAAACAATACGAACGCGCAAACTTCAACATAGAGAGCGAACCTGAGTGATGCTGGAGACGGTCGCTGCAGCGAGAAAGAGAGAGTAAGACGGGATTTCACCAAACTCCTCGGATCTAAACCGCGGAGTTTGAAGGGGGGCAGAAGCGAGCGCTGTTTTGCAGAAGACGAGAACCAACGAAAGTGCGGGCAAGAAGGGAGCGACGCTAGGTTATTTTTGTAGATTGCGTTGGCGATTCCTCCACTCCTACTTTTCTTCCGAATTTACCCTTGTCCTTCTCCGATTATTACTACTACCGCTTCTTCTTCTTTTCCAATTATTTTTGCTTTTCCAATTATTTTTGCTCATATATTAACTAATATTAAGTATTAGACACACCTCCGGAGAGAGGTATGATAACAAAAGACACCAGAAGTAATGTCTTTTACCCTGTCGATAATACGAAAAAAAAAAGACACAGTCTATACCGATAAAAATAAGTTTGTGGATCACATTACCATGCGAGAAATAGATAAATTAAGACAATTCATTATATTTGATTTTCGAACCAAGTGTTTTGGGATATTATTACCATGCGAGAAATAGATAAATTAAGACCGCTCATTCTATTCAATCTTCAAGCCAAATATAAAGGGGTATTGCATTTATTAAGTGAAAGACTAATTATATCTAACCGTCCAAGACTTTGGCCTTCAAAGACAAGCGGCGAAATTTCTGAAAACCTTCATTTTTTAAGTCAAAAAATCATGAAAGCAAACGTCCCACCTTAAAAAGGTGTGTTTGTATTACGAAAAACTCAAAATTTAAAGTTTTTTTTGAAAAATAATTATTTGTATCGTTTACAAAAAAGATAAATAAAAAGTATTTTCATCGCTCACGAAAATAGTTAAGCAAAAATTATTATCGTAATATTTTTGAGTCACTAATTTTTTCTAAACTATATATCCAATCATTTTTCAGAAAATATTTCTCAAATGTCTTTTATGTTTCAGGTGATGTCTGCTTGGACTGTTTAGAAAGATTATTGAATGATGACCATCGTCCTTTTTACCTTTTATTTTTTTTGGGTAAATTTATCCTCCATATTTTTGTTTCGACCAAAAATTAAAAAAAACATAGCCCCTCGATGGCTCAAAAAGCGTCCCAAAAAGCAATCTTTTGCAGGTCAACCAGTGAAGGGATAAAGCATGAAGAAAAAGAGGATACGTCAAGGCCGCCTCTTTTCTTAGCCCGAGCAAAAGCATAACTTAAGAATTAAGCAATTTGTCAAGGAAGCAGATACAACAGATCATCCTAGAGAAACCACAACATGATGCCATCTAATTTTAATCCACACATTTGTTATCTGATTGGCATCTGCAAAGAAGCCACTGACCATTGAGCTCCTGAAATATAAATGAGAGTATGCATCAACTCAAGAAGGCTGACAGACAAAGATCAATAGATTGCAGATAGTGACATCCAAATCTTTAAATAAGATGTAGATGGAGATGACTGGTTCCCTTTTGCAGTAAACAAAACCAGTGTTTAAATCGGTCGTCCACGATCGAATTTCTGCGCGCATGTGTATCTGGGTAGAGGAGTCCGTTTCAGTAAATTGAATTCTTTCCGACACAATCATAATCTGACATTTATTGGCTCAAAGAAAGTGATAACCCACAATCTGTAAAGTGTTGCTGGAAGGCCTGAAAGTGTTTTTTACTTGTAGGTCCTGATTTCTGCATCATAAAAACTTGACTAGCAAAAGCACGTCAAAATCATACGGTAGTTCTTTCTTACCCTGAATTCATCAAGTTGTTTAAAAAAAAAAAAAGCTTAACCATATCAAGTCCATTGAGTCAAGACAAACAAGAAAATATGAAGCTCAACAAATTTCTGACAGCGTGTTCAAGGGATCTTCATGGAGTTATTCTCCAGTCAAGTAAATCACAATTGCAGTTTGCAAACCAAGAAGCCTATTATCAATTTAAATTCTCCCTTTAAACCTAGGTGAAAATAGAAAAAGCTTTAATTGTGGCACTTAAGAGATATAGGAATTCTCGAACCCAAGAGTTAAGATTCTTCATTACCCCCCCCCCCCCCCCCAAAAAAAAAAAAAAAAGCTCCCTTAGGGGCGTTTGTAATAGTTGACAAATAGCTGTAGTTACCACAAACCTTGAAGGGCAAAGGAAAAACTCAAGAAAAGACTAATCTTCTGAAGCAGAGCAAATAAAGAGTTATATACTCTCAAACAGCAGCATGTATGATCTAACAGACATTCAATGAAATTAGAGCGCTTGATTCGAGAAGATCTTCAGTATTTACCATGGAAAATATTTACATGCAAGGCAATTCAGATAATTACAGCAAGTATAATCCTTTGGAAGTTGCACTGAATGAGTTACGCCATGAGAAAAATTTCACCTTGCAAACCTGCAAAGCAAATGCCCACAAGAAATTTTTTCAGAGCTCAGCACTGCAAGGGCATTTATAGAGTAAGAGGTTTGAGTTACATTGTTCGTAGATCTCTTGTACTAGCTGTAGCATCATAACTGCGTCATCTGCCATTTTTGAGACTCGTTCAGCCTCCTTAACAGCCTCAGCAGCCAAAAACGATTTGTTCTCTGCTTCAACTACGTTGTAGGCAGCAGCCATTGCCATCTCTTTCAGTGTCTCATGACTTGACAATGCCAACTGCTGTGACGGCAGGGACCTAACATCCTTCTGCTCTCGCACAGGTGTTTTTGTTCCTAGAGGAGCTTGTAGACTGATCCTATAATTATTATGCACCTGCAGTAACAGTAAGAGAAATCGAATGATGTAACATTTCTGTAGAAGATAAGAAAGATCTAGTAATATCAGCCAAGGAAGAAAGAGGAAGAGAGGAGAGGGGGAGGGGGGGGGGGGGGGGGGGGGGGGGGGGGGGGAGGGGAAGAGAGAGAGAGAGACCCACCGTTGATACTAATGACATGGGGGGGGGGTTCTAGGTTTGATCCACTTTTTACTCTGGGGGGGGGCAAAATGGTCTTTGAAAGAAAAAGGATATATATGCGATTAGGTCTAGGGGTGAATACAACAGAAATTGAAAGCTGTTCTTTTTGGCTTTAACGTTTGATTCTTCTCTATCTCTTCATCTCCTCTCGTTTTCTCCTCTTTCCTCTCCTTCACTCTTGCCCTACATTCAACAGGCTCTTTAATCAGCTTTGGACATGGTATCAGAGCGGATTAATACCTGATTCCTTGATCGTGTCGCTGGTTTGAGAGTCTCCCTAATACCCTTTTCCTTCTTGGTGTGCAGCACCTAAAGCTGCAAATTTTTATCTATTTCTTTTCCAGTCCGCTTCATATAAGACAGGAGAAATTCAAATCCATCAGGTTCTCTTTCGGCTTATGAGATTTGTTTGCGGCTATGGATTAAACACTTAGTATATCAGCGGATTTCAAGGGTCAGAATATTTCGTGATCATGGTTGAATGTATTGTATGATTTTCATCAAAAATACATGATTTTCGTGGTATTGATTATACCGAGCGAAGGGCTTGTTTTATATTTGCGGCTGAAGTTTCAATCCTACTTGATCTGTGGTAGATATATATGTTATTGGAGATTATGTCATGAGTAATTAGTAGTCTTCACCCGACAGTATTAATGTTCAATTACACTAATTAAATTTAAAGGGAGCTCTAATTACGTGTTATGGGCTCAAGCTGTCAAAGTCTATATTAATGCTAAGGGGAAAACTCATTATCTTACAACTTGATCCCCCTGATGCTGATGCTGAAGAGTATAAGGACTGGATGAGAGAGAAAGACACACTTTTTTGGTGTGGTTAGGAACAGTATGGAGCCATCAATTCGTTGCTAATGTTGAGTTCCACACAAATGCCAAGGGAGTGTGCGGTATGAGCTTGTATGGAGGAGCTACTAACAGGATAAATAAACATGTTAGAGGTTTATGAATTGTACGAGAAATCTTTAATTTTAAACCAGGGGGAAAACTCTTGGAGAGTATTACAGTGCCTTGAAAGGCATGTGGAAGAACTCAATCTTTATCAACCCATCACTACTGATCTTGAAAGACTAAAGGCCCAAACGAGCTGAATTTCAAGTGGCCAAGTTCTATCTGGGTTGAATGTTGACTTGCAAGCCCGTGAAGAGTCAGCTTCTTGCTGGAGAGAATGTTCCTTCTATGAATGAAGCTTTTTGTGGATTCAGCGCAGTTCCTCCATTTCTAAATTCATCTAAAGAACGAATTCAGCACTTGTGGTTAGTAGTGGTACGTCGTGGTCGTGGTGGATTTCTTATAGAGGCAGTGGTTCAGGGGAGGCCGTGGCGTGGTGGTGGACGTAGTGGACAAAGTTTTGATCGAGATAGCCGTCAATACACATATTGTGGCAAATCTGGTCATATTTTTGACACTTGTTGGGCCAAGCATGGCAAAGCCCGAGTGGGCTCAACGATTAGTTACTGCAAATGCTGCGTGTCGAAGGGAGTGCTTAAGTGCGTCTTTTGTGACACGAATCCACTATCCCAACTGGGGGTAGTTTCTTCTGAGTATACGGCTCAGGATGATTAGTTACACAACTTCTCAAGCGTTTCCAGCAACTAGAGGCTTCAATTCCTCATCCAACTGCAACTCTTGCACGGGGCCCGAATAAATGCCGGGAAACCAGGACCGTAACAGGCCTTTCTCTACTTTATCCCTGAACACGGGGTCATTGATCGGGAGCTTCAGTCAAAATGGACGGGTAAGCCAAGAACT